>MU225677.1:216700-228793 GCA_018584345.1 Thuja plicata | reverse complement strand
ATATAGGAATTGGGGATGAAATGAACGGTTGAGATCAATCCCAGAGATAGGGAGATGAACGGTTGAGATCAAAGGGAACTGGAGAAGCCATCAATAAACTCCACCTCTTCAATTGGTAAAGAGGAGATAGAGTTTGGTTGACTGAAGAACTAATTGTGAGTTACCTTTTTGAATTGAAGAGGTGGGTGAAGTTACCCATGTGGACTGGAGAGATGGGTGAAGTTACCCATGTGATCTGATTAGAGTTATCTCTTTGAAGATAAATGAATATTTAATTCACTTATTTAATTAAAGTTTTCAACATGTGAGATAATTGAATTCTTTTTGATTTAGAATTGCTTTATTGAATGAAATTAAATTAATTTAATTGGAAGAATTTAATTAGTAAGTTTAAATATTTGAATTTAAACTATAGGAAATTGAATTTAATTAATTAATTAATGGTAATTAATCAATTAAGGTTAATTAATTAAAAAAAATTAATTATTTAACTAATTTTGGGAGTTTGATTAGATGATTTGGGGAATGAATTTAGAGGAAAATAGATGATTAATTAATGATTAAAAAAATCATTAATTAATAGATGAAAATTAGTGTTTTTAATGTAAAGTCACAAGCATGTCCATTTTCGGGTGTCTACAGTCTGAAATTCCCACCCAAAAGATTATAAGAGAACCAATATTAACCAAATGGATTCCTTTGAGAATGCGGCTAGAAGGTTGATTCTGGTTTTCAAAGAAAGAAGAATTTTTGATGTGAATTATGGGGAAGTGGAGAGGAACATCTATTTCCTTCTCAAATGGCTAAGGATTTTTCCATCTACTAATACTATGGCTAACTAAATACGTGAGAGAGGAGGGTTATGAGGTCCCCCCGAGTTTGATCACGTAGACCTAGATAGGATTCAAATTATTCCCACTATCATTATCAAGAATAGTTGGATAAAAGGAAAGACACAGAACAAGGGTTCCAAAGGGAAAGCAAAGGTGGATCCTAAGGAGTCTCCGGGGGAGGATGAAGATTCTAATGGTGAACTGATAATTTTGAGTGGGAAGCAGAAGAATTAAGCCAGACTCTTATATACTTATACACCTCTCTTTCTGATACAATTATTAGCAGCTAGTCATACTATAGTAGGCTAATATTATTGGTTTGTTTAGGACTCGTAAAGATGCTTGATATTAATAGGAAAAATCTCTCATCGGTTCCTATTAGTATGAAGCTAGTAAGTGTTAATGACAGATGGACTACTTTTATGTATATAGTTAGACTTTAAAATCTACAGTTACTTTACAACGATTCTTATGTTTAAAACTAATGGACTCTATTAATTTTTAAGAAGATTTTATAGAATTTAATTATCTGCTATATAGGTTGAGCGTGATATCATCGTGGAATCAGTTTAATTCATATTATGCGTATGGTTTCAATACCATTTTTGTAATCAATATTTCATTGGTTACAATTAGTGTTCTCCTTCTGGCAGTCTTATGTACTTAAGCAAGTAAATTAAGGCATTTATTGCTTGACATACATGATTGTATTGAATGGAACACATATAGATTACGCTTGGCTTGAAGTTAGCTGAACCACTTTAGGGACATATGCTTATATATATATATATATATATATATATGGCAAATAGACTATTATAATTAGGTATATCCTCCTGTTCATATATCCATTTCTATGTGGCTCTTTCTCCTAAATGGTTTGTGCTCCGCTTTGGGTCGTGGTCCTTGGGTTTGAGCATAGCTATTTTCTATTACAGTTGGAGTTTGCATTTTGGTATTAAGGACATCTAAAGATGCATTTTGAAGTATAATTGTTTATTCACATTGTAATTATGCTAAGTTACAATTGTTGCTATGTATTAACTCTTCAGACTTAGTTCGTTATCTTTGAATGCATGATATTTGTTCAGCTTGATATAGACAGGTCTTTGTTCTCAGTATTGTTAAAGTAACTCAACAGAGAACATAGTTAAGCATCATAAGGGATATAATCTTGTCACTAATTTAGAAAAATATTGATCTAGAAGGTAATGATAAGAACATGATAAATATAATCAGACTGATATGGTTTTGTTACTTCCTCTGGTTCAGGTAACATAACTGGTATAGTTGTTATCTCTTCTATTTAATTACTTATTTTTTTTAATGTTGGATCAAGCTTATTACATGCTGAAATGATAGTATATTCTCAGATTAATATGCTTCACTATTAGAGAAGGGAAATATAATGGCTAACAATGTGTCTAGCTTATGGAGAATGTAGATACATTTTTGTAGGAATAGGTAGAAAGATTTGAAGTTAAAGTCAGTGGCAAGAGAATACAATGGTCTGAGAAAAGGAAAATGGGATACCATCCAAAATACTGAAACTATAATGATGAATAAATTATAGTCATTGTAACCCCTTAGTCTGTTAAGGGGATGTATATAATCCTGTAACATATACCCTATGTTCTATAAATAGGGTAATGAGTTTTTTCAATTTATATTTATCTTGGGGCTATACCGGGAGGTTTTCTTTGGTGACTCTTTCTTCGTGATGCTCTTAGTAAGTCGACTTGTAATAGGTTTAAAAAATTAATTAAAAATATCCAGCCTAGGCCTATTGTCTATAAACAAAATCTACTATATAATTATAAAATTTATGTAAAATAAATATTACTAAATAATCTTAATATGAATACAGAATATATGTAATATGACTATAAATATTAAAAAATATGTTACATTTTATATAATGTTAATATTCATATAATCTTGGTATGGGATATTAAATAGGATAACATGTCTAAATATTGTATACTTTACTTTAAATATAGGTGCAAATTGGCAAGCATAATAAAAAATTTAATGGCAACATTTCTGTGGGACCGATTTACAAATGGGACTGACGTGACGGCTGTGTCCAGAAAAGCAGGATGTACTGTTTGTTAAGATGTAGCTGAGTCAGTCATCGGAGAAGCTAATGGGCCCATAACCAGTGGGTATTGGGTATATGGAAGTGTTTTCCCCGTTTTTCAAATTTTATATATCAATTAATGTCAAAATTTGAGGCACTTAGAGAGTGAATCTAAAAAAACTTTATTAATAGAAAATGTACTGCTTGGAGTCTAGTTTACAAATATATAATTTATTTTAATACCCACATGATAGAATTATTTATTAGGAGGCATGTTTAAAAACCACTTTTTCAAAATGCATGTTTCAGGACCATACCACACACTTGTACGACCACCATATTTTGACGTAAATAAATAAATTTTTTGGAATCCTTCTCGAGAAAGATACCTAAGACACAAAATATTGATGAACATATTGTTTTAATTTTTTTTATTGAGTTTTTTTTTTATTAATTTTGAATTGACTGTAAAGTATATTTTTGAAACCTCTAGTGTACAACCACCATAATTTGATGAAAATTTTACATTTTTTCAAAATTGTTATTATTATTATTATTACTATTATTTTAATCTTCAATATATTCTATGTAGATTGATGTCATATAATTTATTTTTAAAAAATCTAAAAAAAAAAAAGTTATTAATGTTTTAGTGAACCTCAATATTTTATGTTTAGGTACCACTTTTGACAAATAAATATTGCAATAATAGTAAAATTGATTATACCACTATTTAATTTATATTTTTGGAAACTAGACAGTAAGAAATCTAATGCGTTTTTATAACATCAAAAAATTTGATTAGAAAGGCCTTGAAAAAATTATGACAAGGCACAAATATGGTATTTTAGTTCCCTAGCCTTTATTTTGGAGGTCCAAGCATAGGCTTGGTCCCACCAAGCCTATCCCAAACCAAAATCCAATGAAAAGGGTGGATTTAAAATTCAAATTTTGATAAATGGGCACATGTTTAAAAATGCGTACCTGTTTCTTAAATATAATAATTTGACCTCTAAAAATGAGTTTCTAGGCATAATTAAAAAAAAAGAAACGAGCACCCTTTTTCAAATGGATACCCATTTTAAAAAATAGGCACCCATTTTGAAAAAAAAGGGCACCCATTTTTTGAATTTTTGGATCAGGCATCCGAGCATAAATCGGGTGCCCATTTCTAGTGGCATTTTTAAAGTCCTCAAGACTTCCGCCGAATTGGCACCCAACTTCTTGCACCTACCCACATATATGTATAGATATAGATATATGTATATATACATATATTCATACATATACATATACATAGACATAGACATATACATACATGTGCACACACACACACACACACACACACACACACACACACTCTTTATTGATGGTTATTATGTTCTAATAAGCTTTCCCTTTTCATATTTGGCTTTCTATCGGTGGCAGTTTTTTGGGTAATCATTCCATGACATGCAATATTGTGAATTGTCCTAGAGGCATCTAGAAACATCTAGCCTTTTCAAGAAAGCCTCTTTCGATAATGGTTATTTTTAGTTGGTAGTTATCCAAATTTTGATTTAATTATAGTGTTAAATGGTATAAGTTTAAGGACTAGTTTCTATTCCAGTTGTATTGCATCCTTTTTAGTCATTCATGATGGAAACAAAGGTTGGCATTTTCCATATATCTGAAAATAGGCAAGCAACTTTGAAAGGAAGCATCAAACCTGAAAGGTGGAATCGAATCCTTAAACCTCTAGATGATATGTCTAGGCATGTTGTAGGAAAACTAATGGATGAATGTTACTTTGATTATGAATACACTGTAATATTTCATGGTGATATAGTCGATATGTTTGTGTCTTTAATGGTGATGACAAGAGCTCATAAGAGATATCATATTGTAATACCAGTCATTTTTCATTAAAGTTATTTTAGGTGGTCTAGAGAATGCAGTTTATAGTATTAATGAAAGGTCTGAAATTCCCTACCTGAAAGATTATATGAGAACCAATATTAACCAAATGGATTCCCTTGAGAATGCGGCTAGAAGGTTGATTTTGGTTTTCAAAGAAAGAAGAATTTTTGATGTGAATTATGGGGAAATGGAGAGGAACATCCATTTCCTTGTCAAATGGTTAAGGATTGTTCCATTTACTAATGCCCTCTGGCTAGCTAAATACATGAGAGAGGAGGGTTATGAGGTCCCCCTGAGTTTGATCATGTAGACCTGGATATGATTCAAATTATCCCTACTATCATTATCAAGAAGAGTTGGATAAAAGGAAAGAAATAGAGAAAGGGTTCCAAAGGGAAAGAAAAGGTGGATCCTAAGGAGTCTCGATCCAGAGGATGAAGATTCTAATGGTGAACTATTCATTTGGAGGAGGAAGCAGAAGAATTAAGCCAGTCTCTTATATAGTTATACACCTCTCTTTCTGATACAATTAGTAGTAGGTAGTCATACTATAGTAGGCTAGTATTATTGGCCTGTTTAATATTATTAGGAAAAATCTCTCATCGGTTCCTATTAGTATGAAGCTAGTAAGTGTTAATGAAAGATGGACTACTTTTATGTATTAATTAGACATTAAAATCCTACAGTTACTTTACATCGGTTCTTATGTTTAAAACTAATGGATGATGAACTACAACTGATTATATGTTTGAAGGCATTTGTTGATATTCAACCGAATTGAAGAAGTGGTGATAACCATTATCAGTTAATGTATTATCATTGATGTCAACTTATTTGAGTATTATTATGGTGGAAAACATTTGTTATGTATTGAAGATTTGGAACAAACAATGTTTATGTGGTCGGTAAAATGAAGAGTTATGTATACACTGAGTGACAGTAATAACCGAGTAAAATGTAGTGTATATCGAGCAACAGTGATAACCGATTAAGGGATTGCCGACACAACACGGTTAATTCTAAGACCGAGCAATTAATTCTAATTGAGGTTGGCTTGGATGTTGATCTAGCAATTTATGATTTCAAGGTAAAAGATAAAGATTAGTATTTGATCAAACGATTATGAAAAGTCAAGGAAGATCGGACCACAGATATCAAAATGTGTTTTTAACACAACTGCCGAGGAAGGATCAAGAGGGAAAATGAACGATGGAGATTAAGCGGCAAGATTTGAAGGATGCAAATTAAATGATACATGATGTCTATATAAGAGACAAGAGAATCATTTTTGAATAGTGCAAGTGTACACAAATGCTGAAGTATACATGCAAATTTGATGCATGACTGATCAAACTGGTTAAAGACAGAACCGAGCATTTCTGCAGACATCGCCGAGAAAAATAGAGGAAAGAGGATTACCGAGCAGAATAAGTATAATACAAACTGAAGTGAACAAAATTGATCAGAGGTATTTGTTAGAAACACTGAGAGGGGGGGGGGGGTGAATCAGTAATTATCTATTAATTATATTTAAGCCAATTAAACATATATCAAATGTGCATCCAAAGAAACATAACACAAGAACACATAACACATGATATGATTACGGAGAACCTTGATCAGAGGAAAACTGCGGTGGGGATTAGTACCCACAAATATTGTACTAGGTATAATGAACCTGTTAAAGTTCCTTTGCCCTGTTAGAAGCAGTCTTTACAATTTGAGTACAATGACCTGGTTAAAGGTCTGACCATGTTAGGAGTCTTTTACAAAACCATGTTAAAGGTATATGGCTCACTTCCCAATAAGATGAAGGCTACAACCCTCTGAATGTTGATATGCACTATACCAAAAATGAACTGCTGTAATGACACTGTTGTCTGATCAGTTCCGTGTATGCGCAAATGCTTTTACTCCTTTAAAGAGCTATATCATCTACTGACTTCATAGTAATTTACCTCTGTAACTTCTTCTTACATAATAATCGACACTTGTAACAATACATTACATTAGATACTTATATGTTTACAACTGAATAGGCGCGACCCAAAATATAACACTAGTCGGCCTTAAAAAAAAATATACAACACTTTCAAACAAGTCAGCCTAAGCATGTTTACTACAACATTAATTACATTAATACAAACTTATAACTAAAGGCGCTTAGCCATTACATTACAAAATCATTCACGCTGATCAAAACTGTAGTCGGCTTCCATGTTCTGTTTCCTGGACTGCAGGTCTACTGATCTGCCTATAAATTTTCTGTATTGATGTTCTGTACATTACACATCTAGATATAGCATGTATATACATCATATAGTATATGCTGAAGCACGCATGCTCTGGTGTGATCTCTAACACGTGCGCTGATGTGCTGATCTCTGTATCTCTCTGTCTGTCCTATTTTCTGTACTTAGTCATTTTATCTTCTAAGTTATCTTTGACAAAAAAATAGTATGACTTTGTTGCCATGATTGATAACAAAAAATAAGTCATACTTCCTTAGGAAGTTAACTTTCCAACAATCTCCCCCTTTGTCATTTATGGCAACAAAGGAATGTGGCTAAGTTATTCAAAATGACTTTATATCATAATACTTAATGATATATACATATATACTTCTCTGCATATACACATTCTATACTACTCCCCCTTTGACATTAATGAAAAAGGTGTGCAAAAACTGTAAGTCTTCAACATACTTACTCCATTTAAACTTCCGGGTACACAACTTGAAGAGATTGAATCTCTTTCTGCCAAAAGACTTTCATTGCATCAACTGTCTGAAGATGCGCGCATAAAGCATATGTCAATTTCTCCATTTTTATCAGATCCATGTAAGGAGCTTGATCATATGTCTGTATGGTGTTATCAATCTATTTTATGTCCTCATTAAGAACTGCTAGAGATGGCGCAAGTGCATTCCTCAACTGAGTTTGCCTTATTCTGATCTTGCTAATTTCCATTTTTGCCTTCTCAATTTTGTCCAACTGACCTTGATAGACATTATTGCATATGTTCATTTCTTGCGTGGAGTTTTCAACTGATTTCCTTATGTTATCCACCATTTATTTTGCCTCTTTAATCTTTTTGGTGTGCTCAGAGGTGAGCTTCACTCTGTGCATGCAATTTGCAACAAATTTCTTGCCTTTTGCTGCCAACTCTTTTAATATAGATTGCCCAATCTTTAAGGAGTTCAGATCTAAGGTAAAGTTCTTTACCAATTCATTTAGTCTCTCTTTCTTGTATTCTTGTTCTGCAATCTTAGTAGCTGATTCTACTAGACTTGTGAAATGTGCCTTGAAGTTTGTCAGTATGCTATCCACATGTTCAACTGTTTGAACTTTAGCAACTTTCTTATCAATAGGAAATAATTCATTCAGAATGTTTATTGATTCCACAAAGCGAGGGTTCCTTATCACATTTTTCTCTTTTTCATTTTCCATGGCGAGGATGCTGATCTTGATAAGGTCTTCTTCTTCCCATGCATCTAAACTTGCTGAGTCAGGAGTTAACCTTGACAACAATGAGGTGGATGGTTGAGTGGATGGTGAGAGAATAGTATTCTGACTTGTATCTACACATTCACTTTTGACATGAATTTCCTTTATTAGTGACTCATTATCTTGAGTATCTTTCTCCTTATCCAGGTCTATTGGATCAATCAAAGGAACTTCATCCTGTTGTAGAGATGTGTCATCAATGTTCATTTCCTCGGTGTTTACAAATGCTTCATCAAATTTATCCATATCATTATCAGAAGCGGTCATAGATATCTTTACATTATCAATCATTATAGTGTCCTCTTTATCTTTGACTGTCTCAGAGGGTATTGAGATTGAGGGTGCAAAAACCTATGGACCTGTCATTGGCGCAATCTGAATTACTGGAGTTGTAGCCTGTTTTGGAGGAGCTAGAGCAACTTTTGCTGTAGGCACCATTGGTGGATACATGTGTCTATCCATAAAGGCTTGTGCAAATGCCTTTTCAGTCTCCTTACCTATCTGTTCATTATTTGTAGGGTCCTTGTCTTAGTTTGGAGATGAGTCTTCACTAGATCTAACAATATGGCCTTCTCATCATGTGAGCATACAGGAAGAAGAGTATCCAAAGTTTCTTCTCTAATCTTCATGTCTTCCTCAATTGCATGTCTTTTCATTATCTCCAACAAGTTCCATAACTGATTTGGTATTACTGTCTTAAGTTCAAGAACTGATTTCTTAAATTTGATCATATGAGATATGACCATAGAGTGTATCTCTATTTTGTCTATTTCTTGATACTTATCATAGACTTTAGATAGTGTATCTAATCTCCCTTCATTAACAATTATGTTCCTTAACACATTTAGACTGGGTCTGAAACCTACCTCAGGAGGAGCTTGAATATTCTTAGCTTTGCTCTGAGTGTTCCTTAAGGATGGGTGATTTGTAGCTGCTTGCTTCCTTCCTCTAGGTTTCTTACTAGGTACAGAAGGTGGAGATGTATCTAGATCAATTGTGGTAGTAGGCGCAGAGGTACTTTCTACTTTCTTCTTTTTCTGAATCTGTTCATCTTTTTCAAGTTCTTTAGCAATTTTGGCTTCTTTTGCCTTCTCCAAATCTTCTTGAGTGATTCCATGCTTTTTTAGAATGTTGGATGTAGTTCTGGATGCTTTCCTTTTGTTAATAGCAAGTTGTAGTTCAATATCTACTTCGTCAATCTTTTCTCTGTAAGTGTCCCATCTAGGTTCATTAGGGTCTTTAGGTGCTGACAATAAGACTTGCGCATATCCTTCTATCACATGGTATTCTACTTCATACCTTAGTGGATGAATCCACTTAGTTCTAGGCTCAACTGCCTCCATGCATGTGCAATCTGTCTCTACCATAAAGCATATTGTATCCCTGTATTTGTCAACTATCTTCTCAGATAGTCTGAACCTGATTTGCATTTTGACCCTTAATATCTTTATATCCATATCCATTGTATCCCTTCCACTGCTTTCTAATGTGGCCTTAAGAGATATCTGAGACATTGTAGGTTTGCCTTTGTCTAGATAAAGGTCTGCAACCTTTCCAACTATATGGTAATACAAATAGATGATCAGAGATCCAAACCTGAATGTTTTGTTCCTGTCATGTTTGATAATTATGATATTGTAAATCAATTGACCACACAAGATCTCACATAGATTGTATTGGGTGTTGTCCTTCACTATTTTGATAGCTGCAAGGACTGTTGCTGCAGAGACACTATTCGACCTGCTTGCATGCTGAAACTTATATCCAAGTATCATTGTCAAGAGTTTTATGTCATCTTCCTTGATAGGGTCAACTGTCATTCCGCGCCTATCACTCCTAGTCAAACAAACTTTCTCACTTTGTTTCCCGACATCCTTACCAGTGGGAAACATAGGTCCAGTCATTGGAAGTCCAGTTAACTGATGGATTAGTTCTGTAGTGATACGGACAGGGACATCACCAATCCAAAAAATATCATCATGAATTCTGCTTAACAAAATCTTTACCCATTCTGGTTCTTCAAACTCATGTGCATTCGAATACTCAAGAATAGGGTTATCTTGTGGGTGCGTGAACTCATCCTTGAATGTGAAGTTTGGATTTAACATTGATGCCATATGAGAAGCTATATTATCATCTCCTAATGATTCCTTCTTACGGTACATGTATGCGCGGATATCTTCCACGTGAACAACGCCAAGCGGGGTTTTGGAGAAAGCCCCTTCCACATCAGCCAGTATGGATTTGAATGGATTCTTCTTAAATATAAACCTCTTCCTCTTTGCTACATCAAACACAACTGGGGTCGCCATACTTACTTGGTGATTGCTTATGTAGGGTTTCCACAATAGGGCTCCGTTTCAAACTGATCATCTGTTTGCTCCACTACCAGACTGTAATGCCTTCGTGCTTTGATGTCTTAGTGCTCCAATGCTCTTCAATTTTTATGCTTTTGAATGTAAATGTGAGAATGATTGACCGCGAACTTCATTTTATACAATCTGTCGCATTTAATGCTTGCAACCATACATAGAGATTTTCAAACTTTGATCCTGATACACTTTAGATAATGCGTGAATGCATATAGTTATAACATGTGATTTTAACCATGAATTCAAAGGCGCATACTCATAAGTGAGTACACCAAACGTGCAGGGGTCCTGAGCTAGAATAGCTCCCCCTTAGACCAAGAAGGTCTATTCAGGCAAAAGTTGAGGGTGCGTCCACTATGGATGCATCAACTACTTTGTCAACATCTTTGTCCTTCTTTACTTCAACCCAGATTTTGGTTGAATCATCATTTGC
Source organism: Thuja plicata (assembly GCA_018584345.1). Classification (NCBI taxonomy): domain Eukaryota; kingdom Viridiplantae; phylum Streptophyta; class Pinopsida; order Cupressales; family Cupressaceae; genus Thuja; species Thuja plicata. The sequence continues at coordinate 217,670 of MU225677.1, read as the reverse complement.
TTTGACAAACTCGACTTCTCCTTTCTATTCAAATAGTGAATTTTTAGGATCCTCTTGTTTCTGAGTTTTGGATCTGCAAAACCTTGTGATATGTCCAGCCTTTCCACATGTATGACAAATGATAGGAGGTCTGATGTTCTTGCTCATCATGCTGCACTTCTTTGCTGTGTGTCCATTGTAGTTGCATATCTGACATGTAATGTTCTGCAAATTTCTTGAGAGTTGATTTCTTTGATTGCTTTGATTTATATTCTTGGGATTTTGAGGTTGATTTCTTTGACTTGTTGTGCAATGAATAGCCCTGTGACCAAAATTATTACAGGAGTAACAATAACCATTAAAAGGTCTTACCTCTTTGCAATCTCTTGCCAAATGCCCATGTTTATTGCATGCATAACAAGTTCTGTTAACTTGCTTGATTTCTCTTTTAGGTGGTTCAGATATAACCTCTGTAGTATCTACAAATTTCTTAGCTTCTGAAGATGTTTCATGTTTTTTCTCTATCTTTTGTGATGATTTGATTTCATCTTGTGCTATACTGAATCCAAGACCAGTAGTGTTCACTTTTTGCCTTTGCGCATTGAGCTGTGATTGAAGTGAATCATAACTTGTGTGAAGTTTATCAATCTTATCCTTTGCTTCTGTTAATTCAGATTCCAACTTCTTCTTCATGTTTTCCAATTCCAAGATTTTCATGTTTGCCTGCAGAAGTTCATCTTCCAACTGTTTGCTTTCTTTGATCTTGTCTTCAATGGTGTTCTAGCTATCTGTAAGCTGTTCCTCCAGATCTTCAAGTTTATCCTTTAGAGATTTATTCTCTTCATTAAGCTTTTTGATCATTTTTCCTAGATCACTTGTAGAACAATCTTTCAGATCTTTTCTTAGCCTTTTAATAAGTATTTGAGAGCCATCATTTTTCAGTCTTAGTTCTTCATTTTCCTTCTCAGATCTGTCAAGATCTTCAAGAGCT
>MU225677.1:188215-212401 GCA_018584345.1 Thuja plicata | reverse complement strand
TATATATATATATATAATTAGACTTTAAATCCTACAGTTACTTTGCATCGATTCTTATGTTTAAAGCTAATGGACTCTACAGATTTTTAAGAAGATTTTATGGAAGTTAATTATCTGCCATACAGGCTGAGTGTGATATCATCATGAAATCATTTTAATTCATATTCTGCGTATGGTTTCAATACCATTTTTTGCAATCAACATTTCATGTGTTGTGATAAGTGTTCTCCTTATATACTCTCATTTTGGCAGTCTTATGTACTTAAGCAAGTAAATTAAGGCGTTTATTGCTTGACATACATGATTGTATCGAATGGAACACATATAGATTACCCTTGCTTTGAAGGTAGCTGAACCACTTTAGGGATATATATATACATATACATATATATATATATACACATATACATATACATACATACACACACATATATATATATGTGTGTGTGGGTACACACACACATATGTATACATATGTGTGTGTGTATGTATATATACATATGTGTGTGTGTATATGTATGTATACATATGTGTGTGTATATATATATATATCCTCCTATTCATATATCCATTTCTATGTGGCTCTTTCTCCTAAATGGTTTGTGCTCCGCTTTGGGTCGAGGTGCTCGGGTTTGAGCATAGCAATTTTCTATTACAGTTGGAGTTTGCATGTTGGTATTAAGGACATCTAAAGATGCATTTTGAAGTATAATTGTTTATTCACATTGTAATTATGCTAAGTTACGATTGTTTCTATGTATTAACTCTTCAGACTTAGTTCCTTATCTTTGAATGCATGGTATTTGTTCAGCTTGATATAGACAGGTCTTTGTTCTCAGTATTGTTAAAGTAACTCAATAGAGAACAGAGTTAAGCATCATAAGGGAAATAATCTTCTCACTAATTTAGAAATATAATGATCTAGAAGGTAATGATAAGAACAAGATAATTATCATCAGATTGATATGGTTTTGTTACTTCCTCAGGTCCAGGTAACATAATTGGTATAGTTGTTATCTCTACTATTTAATTACTTATTTTTTTTAACGTTGGATCAAGCTTATCACACTCTGAAATGATAGTATATTCTCAGATTAATAAGATTAATACGCTTCACTGTTAGTGAAGGGCAATATTATGGCTAACAATGTATCTAGCTTATGGAGAATGTGGATGCATTTTTGCAGGAATAGGCAGGGAACTAGGCAAAAAGGTTTGAAGTTAAAGTTAGTGGCAAGAGAATACAATGGTGTGAGAAAAGGAAAATGGAATACCATCCAAAATACTGAAACTATAATGATGAATAAATTATAGTCTGTTAAGAGGATGTATATAATCCTGTAACATATACCCTGTGCTTTATAAATAGGACAATGAGTTTTTTCAGTTTATATTTATTTTGGGGCTATACATGAAGGTTTTCTCCAGTGACTCTTTTTTTCTGATGCTCTTAGTGAGTCAACTTGTAATAGGTTTAAAAAATTAATAAAAAATATCCAGCCTAGGCCTATAAATATTAAATAATATTAAAAAATATGTTACATTTTATATAATTTTAATATTCTTATAATCTTGGTATGGGATATTAAATAGGATAACATGTCTAAAGATTGTATACTTTACTTTAAATATAGGTACAAATTGGCAAGCAGAATAAATAATTTAATGGCATATTTTCTGTGGGACCGATTTACAAATGGGACTGACGTGACGGCTGTGTGCAGAAAAGTAGGATGTACTGTGTGTTAAGATGTAGGTGAGTCAGTCATCGGAGAAGCTAATGGGCCCATAACCAGTGGGTATTGGCTAAATAGCCAACTAAAACATTAAAAATATAAAAGCGATTGAAAAAAACTAACCAAGTGTCCCCCTTGGCAGTGCCCCCAATTTGTAGAGGTCAATAAGAGCTTGCAAAATTCTGACTTGCTAACTTCGAATACATTTTAATTTTTCAACCTTCAAAATGCAAATCAGCATGAATAAAAGAAAGTTTGTAATTAGGTGAAAAGAAATGTTTTAATCGCTGGTTAAGATCAGCCCCTTCGGTATAGTTCCTGCTCCAGGCAGGAACTAGTAACGTTGTCTTATTTTTCAAACAAAACTAGGGGGATATCAGCGCCAGGGACGCTGGAGTTGTCTACTTCACTGTGACTACTCCACTGTTGCTCTTATGCAGTTTTCTACTAAAATTCACTGATGTGACTACCACTCAGTTTTTTCTTATAAAATTCTAATCGTTCAGTAGATGTCCAATTCACCAACATGATTGCCACTCTAATCAATCTATCAGATGTCCAATTCACTGGCATGTTTACCACTCAAATTTTTCTCAAAGTTTTCCTAGGGAATCTACTAAATGTCCATTCACCAATTACATGACTACCATTTAGATTTTCCTGAAAAATTCTTAAGCAGACTATTCACTGACATAACTACCACTTCGATTATTTGAGAAAAAAACTCAATTGTATACTTCTTCCCTTCATAATTTGCAATCACATAATTTTAATTTAGTTCCCGTATTGAAACATCTCGCTCACCTACTTCAACTTTTTTAATCAGTCTTTTATATGTCCATTTCACTGACATGACTACCACTCAAATTTTTCTCGCAGGGACGCCTCTTTGGAAATAGAATATTTCAGTAGTGTGCTTTTTCTCTTCCAATTCTCCATTGACACAATTTCTTTCTAGTCATGTGTTCAAACAGCCCACTCACCCACTTGAGTGTGAAACTTTTCTAACCAGTCTACTAGATTTCCTATTCGCTGACAGATGCAATGTTATTGTGTCTCTCAAATGCAACTTCTTTGCTGCTTCTCTGTCATTTGAATGAGCTTAGCAATTTCTTTTCTTAAAATAAAGTATTTGCAAGTCTTTAAAGCAGGCTCATGGTTCAAGCTTCATAGGTAAATCTCTCTATTGTTTGAAGTAATATTTACCCCTTCATCCATATCAAGGTAAAGGAATGGAAGGAAAATTGTACCGAGCAGTTATATCAGGCGACTTAGCGACACTTACATGTTTGAGAGATAACGGACTCAATATTCTGCAACAGATTACTCCCACAAAGAATACCGCACTTCATGTGGCAGCATATCATGGGCACTTGGAAGTTGTAAAAATGCTGGTTCAGTTGACGGAACGAGACATAGAGGCCATTAACCAGGGAAGCCATGGATTTCTGACTGAGAAAAATGATGAAGGTAACACTTCCTTGCACGAGGCGGCTATTGGAGGACATCGCAACGTAGTGCAGTTTTTCTTGACAAATCATAGTGATCTTGTGAATATCCTCAATCACGCTGGTGAGACCGCATTATTTAAAGCTGTGGAGGAGGGTCATAAGAAAATTGTTGAGGATCTTCTGTCTCATACAAAATCCCAGTACGAGAAGAGGACATCCGATGGCCAAACCCTTGCTCAGTGTGCTGTGTACAAATCACACAAAGGTATCTTCAAAAAATCTCTGCATACTTGTCTAGGTCATAGCCTATTCAATAGAATCTTCGAAACGCTAACTCCTCACGATGAATATTTTACAAATTGTGTAGGTGTGCTTAAAAAACTCATAGCTAAAAATTCGGAGCTCCTTCAACAAGTTGACAGTTTAGGCAGAACGCCATTGCATAGCGCTGCCTGTCTTAACGGAATATCGCGTATTGCGAATATTATTTTGGAGAAAGATAGGTCTTTGTGCTATAAAGTCGACAATAATCACCAATCAGCACTTCACCTAGCAGTGAAAGAAGGCAACCTGGAGTTAGCCACGGAGATATTAAAATATGCCAAAGATTGCATAGAAATCGTTGATAAAGATGGTAGAACTGCTCTACACTTGGTAGTTGAAAATGCAGTGCAGTCGTTTCACAGAATTTCAAGGCGTATCAAAGCTTTGGTATTGTTGGTAACATCAAGGAGGCTGATTAATAAACCTGACAAGCTGGGCAAAACAGCTTTAGACATAGCAAATGAAAAGATGTCCAGCGATGAACGTCTTTTCTATGGGGTAAGCATTTCATTTCATCTATTCTTAATTTAAATGTTTATTTTACGTCTAATGGTGAAAGCATTCTAAGGAGTTCATTCATGGCTGAAATATTTTCCATTGCTAATTACCCAACTCAACTCATATTTTGACCGATTTTTGGTATAGATTAAAAGATTGCTAGAAACAAATGGCGCACGGAGCAGTGTAAGGGCCGTGGAATATAATACTACTGAAACTGAAAAATCAACTTGGAATGTCCAAATTGTTTCAGTAAATGCGGTGTTGATCGCGACAGTAGCATTTGCAGCAGCTTTCACTCTCCCAAAAGAAGATCCCCATTATGCTGTTGTCTTTCAAATTACAGTAATATGTGATGCATTAGCATTCTGCACTTCAATTTCATCGGCGGTTCTGCTAATGTACGCACTATATGGTAAGCAAGAAGACCCCCTGCTTCTCAACACCTCACTCACCGGACTGTGGATTGCATTGATATCTCTATTGCTGGCTTTTGGGGCGGGCATTTTCGAGGTGGTGGCGCCAAAGCATAGAGGTGTAGCAGGGACTGTGTTGGCTATGGTTAGCATTGTTCCCATTTGTATAAGGATGATGATTTTTCGCTCCAAGAAATACATCTTCAGAGAAGACGAGCATCACCTGTGGACTCTCGTTATAGTTAGCTGCGTCCAGATGATGCTTTTATTTATACTTGGCACAATGACAGATATCACTGCTCTGCCGGCTCTGGGTATAGTCGTGGGGTTAATGCTGGTTTGGATTGCAGTCTCTCTCGGCCCCAAAAAATGGTTTCTTTCTCAACGACGCATTTCAAGGGATAACGGCCATTACATCTGGTTTTTGGTGATTGGTGCAATCATGAATTCGCTATTTATCTTTTTCTTGGTAGCAGTTTTCTTTGGCACAAGAAACCCTTGATATAAATTAATGGCCACACAAATATTGTAATAAAGTAGAAACTACTTTATATGGTTTTCGTAGATGCATTCGCTCTATTATATCCTCATACATTGAAGGTTGTAATAATTGTGAGGATTCAGCTGTGTAGTTGTAATAATTGTTGTGTATTTTATGTAGCTTGTTACTCTGTGGTTTCGGGTTTGTAACATTTGTTTTTTCCTTAATAAAAAATAATGGTTGTAAAGAGGATTAGTGAAATCCTACTATGTTTTGTTCTTTGATTTCGGGTAAGGGACGTTTAGGGAGTGTTTTATTAGGTCTTCTCTTTATATTATAATTATGATTTGTATAGTAGTAGTGAGTCTGATTGTTCACTCTTTTCTTAGTTATAGTTTTGAATGATGAGTTATAACTGAACTTTATTTTTGTTTGAATCATATAATAATATTTTAAATTACTTTTTAATTTCTTGATGTTGTGTGTCATGAATTAAGCCAAAAACATATCAGTCAAGGATGTGACTATACAATATGTGAGAATAAGCCCCAATAATATATGCTATTCACATATTGATAAGGTTTATGGTCCACATAACTCATTCCAATCTCTGCTTATGCAATCCATTTATACCATATAGTTCATCCTCAAAGGCTCAGAGCTTTTCGCAAACTTTGTGAGAAGGGAACTGCAACGACCACCCATAGCTATCTAGAAAAACTAAGCCTCAAGATATATGAGGAAAATTGGGCCGTATGAGTAGGTGGGTCCACCTAGGGTTCTAGCTCAAATCATTTAACATAATTCTCTCTATTGATTGAATTCTTTCTACGGCTGCATGAGATACAAAATCAACAAAACCATAACTTTATGGTTTCCCAGTTAGCTTGTCATGGATGACTTTAATAGGGACCACCTACAGTGTCAAAAGAACAAAATTAGAAAGATACATAGTGATGCAATCATGCATCCATCTAAGCTATATTTCAGACTAGGCCATCCAAATTAATACTTGAAAATAAATTACACAACTTATGTAATTAGACAACTCCTCCTCAAAATGATTTTAGACTAGGATTTACCAATAGTTGTAACAGGTCAAATCCCTTAACAGGGTGAAATTTAACATGTTCTTATTTGTAAATCCTTTAACAAGGTAGCTTCTTTATTGAGGTTTAAAATCCTCTAGTGAGGTAAAAGGGTATTTGTAGCTCCTAAAAGGGAAAAATCATTTACTGCAGTATTCAGCTTGTGGGTGCCATCCCCACCATGGAAATTCTCTCTTACAAAGGTTTCCATGATATTAAAATATTTGTGTTATGTGTGTTAAGGTTGTGAATGCTTGATATTGTTTACTGTCATTTGTTTACTTCAGTTATATGCTTTGTGGTTTGAAATTTGTTAGTGCAGATAATCATATCGATTGTTGAATTTGTTTATTACCTGTTTTTACTAATTCATTACCTAATTTATATAATTTATAATATGGTTTGATTATACCCTAGGATTGTTCTCTTCAAAATCTCTATGTTTGGGTTATTTTAAAGAGAAACATAGAAAGCATGTTCACCACTACACTTTGTATTATATAGATTTGTTGAAATTATTTTATTTAGGTGTGTTTATATTGTTTTGTATGATTATATCTAAAAACTCACCAACATAGAAGCCATGTTCACAATTTGGAAAACATGCACTCTCACCAAAATTCTCAACCTTTAGGGAAATATCTCTTCCAACCCCTTGATAGTCATGTATCCTTGATAAGGATCCCTTTACATTTATTTCAAGATATGTCTTTTACAACTATGTAATCCTTGCATAAATAATTGCATCCTTTACAAAGATCTTTCTTCCTAACTTGGAACACAAGGATTCTTGTTGAGGATATCTCCTTGGTGTTAAAGTCATTTTATCCTTGATGTGGATCTATATCTTCCTTAATATATCAACATGAGAGTATGTTGATATCTTAAGACGGGGAATTCCATATGTGGCATCCTTATTGTAAGTGTTTGGTGTACACAGAAACACCTATTTTGCAATCACATTTTTGGATTACCTAGAGAAAGTTGTTTTATAATCTGTGTTTGGTGGATTCTACTATACCCATTTTGCAACTTCTTTTTATCATATTTTCTAGAAAACTAAGAGACCTTGCTAGACTTGTTTGACTCTCATTTCTCTAACATGACTCCTAACTTAAGAAAATCTTACTAAACCAAGAAGTCACATCTCTTCTCTTATATGGATCCTTGTAAATAGCTCTTACTAGGCCTAGATGTTATATCTCCTCTTTGTTCTTACATGCTCCATTTGTGTGTAACCTATGAGATCATGTTGCTCCTTTTATCTTGATATTCTATACTGATAAGAACCTAAGTCATGGGGGCTTGGTGTTGTCTTGTCTCTTTGATGTCTTGTGAAATTCTTTCAATGTTGTCCTCTACTTTATCAAGAGTGTGAACATAAGATCATACTATCACTAAAATGGAGGCTAGATGTAGTGTTGTAAATTGTATCCACATATAATTTCACTGTTTTGGGGCTAAAAAGAACCACTATCTTCATATTGATGATGTCTACATCATTTCTAAACGTTGTAATCTTCACTACTTTCACTTTTTTCCCAATGGACACTTAGCAACAAAGTGACGTATTTGACCATAAGTAAAACATTTTAAGAATAACTTACCTATGTATTTGTTGGATCCTTTCTTGCACTTTCTCATGAAGTGAGATTACTTTGCATCAATTTTTATTAACAAGAACATAGAAAAATATTATAGTAAATTTTACATATCTCAATTTATGTTAGTGTTACACTTTTTTAATTCTTTTTGTTCCTAATTATAAACCCAATATTAATGATGTTATTTAATAATAAGAAAAATCAAATAGAAAGTAGCAATGATTATTATAATCAATAGGTATAATAAAATGTATTGAAATTTATATGTTTGAATGCTTCATATTATTTAGCTAATAGTATAGGGGAAATTTTTTAACTAATTTGTTAAATAAAAAATAAAAATAATTTTTTATTAAATGTTAAATAAATTAGGTCTTATTAATCAACACACTAAGTGATGAACCCCCAAGTTAAAAAAAAAAAACAATTTTTTATTAAGTATAGAAAACAAAAATTCAAAACTGATTATATACAAAATAATTCTAAAACACAATTTAAAATAATTGTGAAATAAATAAAATAATTCTAAACTGATATTTTTCTAACATTTTTTAATAAATGTATTTCATAAATAATTACAATAAAATAATTAATTTTAGTAATTTGATACTTTAAACTTGATATTCTTTCTCTTTCATGGTTTCAAGCTTTGTGGGGACTGATTTAAATATTTAGGGTTTTGCTATGATAACATTCATGCCAATAAGTCAATTTACTATGGCCATAATACACATTTGGCAAGACAAAACCAGTGATTCGAAAGTCAGCAGCAGACGTAATGCACAATATGAGATCTTGAAACTAAAATACATATTATCTTTTGCTTTTACTTCTTGTCACCCACAAGACCAGCACAAAGTTGTGCCTTTTCATTTTTCAACATGGCAATCTCTGCTCTAATACTTTCTACGCCTTCCCCATTGCCTTCTGCAATACTTTGCTCCAATGTCATAATAATTCTTTCAATGCTTTTGATCTGTAAACAAAACAGACACAGATATAATGTCTATGTTTTTGCATGCAGATAAAACAGAGGATGTCAGCAGAGTTTCCAGAAATGAGGATTCAAACCTTTCTGTGAGGCCACCTGCGCATCCCATTCCTTCTGCATATCTTTTTCAAGACTGTGGGACAAATTGCCAATTCCTTAGCGGCTACATTGATAGGGAGGTGGAAGTATGCTGCTAAATCAGATATCTTCAATTTCCCTGTTCTCTCTCTCTGCAATGAAGCCATTAAAAGAAACCGAATGCAATATCAAATTCATGAAGTTCACAATTCATAATAATCAATGTGCTTTTTTTTTTATAAGATCATGTAAATTCATGAAATTTCTACAGTTCATAATAATTTAATGTGTTTTCAATGTTTTGAATCAAGCTCTGATCCATCATTTAATGTGTTTTCAATGTTTTGAATCAAGCTCTGATCCATTATTAGGACAATAAAAAATCTACCCAAATGATAAATCATAATATATGATTTGAGACATTGATAACAAAAAAAATCTACATAATATAATTAAAAAAATATAATATAGTAGCCAGGCATTTACAGCTTCAGTGAACCAGTGGACATTTATGATATGCTATTAATGCATCACCTGTAAAGCTACATTGCTCTTTGGGGGCTTCACAGGGGGGTTACTGCCTGTTTGATCGACTCCATTTGGAGCATAGCCTCTGTCCATCCAGAACTGATCTGTATAATTTTGTCCAGGAATAAATCCATTGCCTGCCTGCATTCCTGGAAAAATTAAAAACAGAGTCAATTTAGTTTTTGATATCTTGTCCAACAGGATTTGTTTTTACTTCTTTGTAGTTGTCGAAATCTAAGAGCTTTTATGGAGAGAGGCCTCCTTAAAAGGTTCAGTAGGTCCTAGTCCTAAATTGTTGTCAAGATTTTTTTTAAAGTAATTTAAAGCAGGTAGTCTATGAATTTTGTTTTTCAAAAATTGAAAAATTTAAGTATTTAATTGTATAAAAACTGGTGGTCTCATAAATTTTCTATTATTTTCTATATGTAATAATAGACATTCGTCAATTCCACTTAAGCATAAAAGAATATTTTCCACAATCAAACAGGCTTAACATAGAGTTTACATCAAATATGTCTGGCAGAAACTTTCTAGGTGAAAACCTCTGTCTGAATCAACATAAAAATCAAACATAAAATTGCTTGAACCGGCTTTAAATTTCAACTCATAAGTTGGTAGAATTGTATAGTAATTTGGGAACTAGGTCAGGAGCCTTATCAAATAATCACCTTCATAAATCCAGAGAGAAGGTTGGGTTTAAGTAACAATACTCCATAAGCATGTGAGGACAATAACTTATTTAAGATACATTAAATAGCATTAAGGGGTAAATAACCTCCTAAAATCCCAAATTGACCACCTCCTTAATCCTTGGGAGAAGACAAGCCCTGTAAGATTACCAAGGAATTGAACAGTATCAGAAGAAAAGTATTTACCAGAAGCTAGCTCATAAGGATTCAAATATGGTTGTTGCAATGACTGACTGTAAAAGCCTGAAGCAGAGTGTTGGTTGAAATACATTTCCATGCCATATATTGGATCACGGTAGGGACACAGAGAATCATAATTTAGAATAAATCCTTCTCTCCTTCTAAGAAGGCTGTATTGGAATAGAAACTGTTTCACATAGTCTGTATTTGCCATTGCAAACCTGCAAGAAAAAGATATAACAATTATATTACAATGGCCACAGAATGATCTAATATAATTACTGATAGTTGTCTTAAGATGGTCAAAGAAATGTTCTACAATATGAATCAGAATTATGACAAAGAAATGTTCTAAATAATGAATCAGAATTATGACATTCGACATAATTAACAGATATCTGCCATTAAATTGGTATTTAAAAAAGATCTACCTAGGAGCTTTAATTTTACAACTGGAGAATATGAAGAAAACAGATCTACTTAATCATTACATGCATTTTAATTAGTCATACACATCATTTTCATCACAAGCACCTTCAAAGTAGTCTTTCAAAAAGGAATTGCAGTCTTACTCTATAATTTGAGGTTCTACATTGGAAGAGATTCCACCCGTAGAGCAGCGAGTGTGCATGACTGCATGATAGAACTGTCCATTCCTTCCATGGATCTCAAGTTTTGTGTCTTGAATTCCTGAAAAAGGGTATGCCTTATTATTGTATTTGTATTCTGTTAGCACTACAAAGCCCAATACAAAGGTAATAAAATAAATATTAAATGTCTAATGATATAATTTATTATTGATGTTATTAGTTTTGAATTTGATTGTGTGATAGTTTTTATATTTTAAAAAACAAGAATACATGAAGGTTAGTTTTTCTTCTTTTTATGCATTCTTTCATTCTATGATGGATCAGAATGTGAACCAAAATGTTGATTTTTTTTCTTATTAAAATAACTACCACACAATCAATTCCACAAACAACATCATCATCATCACTAAAATGTTTAGTAACTTCCACTTCAAGGTTGAATGGTTTATGTAAGATCTATGGACTGCAAAGTTATAATAAAACAGTGATGTTTATATTAGTTTTGTTTTTTCTTGACAAGTCATGGGTAAGGTTATGGGCAGCCTTATAACAAGGGTGAGTGTTACATTTCAACATTATCAGTGAGGTTATGAGCACCATTTCAGTAAGGCTACAATGGTGGGAGGGTCAGGGTATAATTGTATTTGAATGGAGCACTTTGTTTACGAGGGGCTATCAGAGACTTGGGGAAAATTAACCTATCATTTCACACACAAATGAACTTGGGTCCTTTGCATGGAAGATGGTCAATTGCAGATGCATTCATTATCTCTACCATAACTAATTGGTATCTTTGCAGATAAATTTCCTATGACCTTGAGGACTTGTGGGTTTTACCAAAAACACATTATAATACAATTCTAGCCACAATGCATTTAGATTTTCTTTCAATTTTAAAGTTATGCCAAACGAAATCAATACAAAGGATGGAAGGGTCCAGAGTTAACCATTGGAATGGATTATTTGACGGAAACACTGGCAAGACCCACATTGCATTTCGTTAAGCCGGGGCCAATTGAAATGAATGTCTTGGTAAAATGGGTTTTGTGAGATATCAACACCATCCATGGGGAAAGTGGTGGCTGCTGAGGCTGAAAACCCATTTGGATCCAAAGCAGGCTGCTGCTGCTGCTGCATCGATTGATCTTCCAAGTCTGTAAGTCCATCAGAATCACTTCTTAACAAGCCCTGAGGGAGATGATCCAATGGAATTGCAGGGACAAGTGCAGAGGAAGGAGGACACCCATTAATATCTTCCCCATTAAAATTATCAGTAGATTGAGGTGGAGAATTTGTAAGCACAACACCATCCTGGTTGCTCTGTTCTGAATTACCCCCATTACCAAGCATTGCAATGGAGGTTTGTTCATCCATTCCAAAATCAAACATTTCAACACTGAAAATATCATCCATGTTGTTGCCCTCAAAAAGTTTGTTTTCAATGTCATCACCCTTCACAGACTGCAATGGAGGCAAGAGCAAAGGAAGTTCTTCTTCTTCATGTCCCACAAAAGAGGGAAAATCCATGTTATCAGAGTTCAGGGTGGCCTCATCTAAAGTGCACTCAAACCTCTGGTTGTTAAAGTTGTTCTGAAACTGCATATCTCCATTTGAAACTACTTCTGCAGACATTATCTAAATTGAAAGTATGTTAATGTTTGCAAATGATCAAAGTAGGTTAATGGAGGTGAAGGACTGTAATGATAAAATTGAAATTGAAAGCCAAAAGCATGCATGGAAGAAGAAATTGTAAAAGTGTAGGAGATCCTCCCAGACTGTGTAGACCTTATTTAAGGAAAATCACAGAATGGGAGGCTGCTTCTGTTTTCGCAGGCTTTCTTTCTTTTTCCCTTTTTCTTCTTTCTCTGTTGGCATCGAGTAGAGGATCCGTTGAATTCCTGTTTTTCATGGTAGGGATGGGCATTTTCAGTTATAACCGTTGCCCTTCATTTCTTGGTTCACTAATTCTTAAAACACTTGTTTACAGCTCCATGGCACTTTTGTGTATTTTTCAGCCATTAAAATAATTAATGAACAATCGATTATGCTAACTTCCTATTAAATTATAACTTCTTATGCTAAATTCTTTTGTTATTTCATGTTCTTAGTTTTTGGTCGTTTCATCCTGCGTAAGACCACTCTTTTCTATCTAATGGCTGTTATAAACGGTTTCGTCCTTATAAATAAATACACTTTTTTAAAAATATAATTTCTTATGCTAAATTCTTTTGTTATTCATGTTCTTAGTTTTTGGTCGTTTCATTGTTAGTAAGACCACTCTTTTCTATCTAATCGCTGTTATCCAAACGGTTTGGACCTTATAAATAAATACACATTTTTTACCATAACTAGTATATCTATATTTTAAAAATTATAAGTAAAATAAACCAACACATATCATTTTCTGAAAACTATATATTTTTTAAAGTAAAACATTAAATGCATTTAATTGAAATAAATATTGTTGATTTATTTTTAATTCGAAAACCAGAGTCCTAAATCTAACATCAAACATCACAAATGGTAAACAAGAATCAGGAACCAAATCTTATTTGTGTAGTATAAGAATATGCATGTTCAATCCTTGCATTGTATGGCATTAGTCCCTTTTTTTACCTCTCCAATTTTATCATGTACAAAACTTGTGTTAAATGTTTTTGTTAATTGAAAACAATACTTTTGTTATCTACATTATAATACAAAAAATGACTTATTAAAATAATAGAAAAATCCAATCTATAAAATAAGTCTAAAAAAATATTTTTAACTATTAAATCTAATATTTACTAATAACCTAAAAATAATAGTAGATTGCTACAAATTTTGCTTAAACTATATATATATATAGAAAATAAATTTATCTTTTGAATATAATAATTAATAAGATTTACAACTTATTACAACTAACTTTGAGAAAATTCCTGATTCAATCCCTTATTTGGAAAGCCAATCAAAATTAAAACCGTCACACTGCAATGCATTCTCTTGCCATGGAACTGAGCTATTTTACAGATATTAGTTTATAATTTGCACTCCGTTCTAAATATGTGAATCTCCAAACCCTAGTTTATCTTTACACTGTGATGCTGAAGGAATCTCATGTTCAGAAAAGGCACACAAGCTGTGATGAATATAATGAATCCAACATCCTTATGCAAAATAACTTGATGTCCATGATTTTAATCTTCTCCTCACTATTTATTGTAATTGTTTTGCCTCTTTGTCCCTTATGTCTTCATTTATATAGCATTCCTTGAGACCACATTTCTTTGAAGCGTCCAGTCAACGTAGTTCACTGGAGTCGACATTTCTCTGAAGAATGTACAACAAAAGCATATATGACAAATATACAAAAGCAATTAAAAATTGTTCATTCCTAAGAGAAAGGGAATGGCTTGCAGCAATTCAAGGCACCCGCGAGTTCCCAAACCAAGATAAAAATAAAAATGTTAATGTGAAGGGAAAAACGTCTGTACGGAACTGAACAACCTTTGGCCGCCTATTAAATTTCTTAACCACTTATTTTAAAATTCCCACTGAAATCAGCCCTAACCCAAGTATTTTAAAATCGATTATGCTAACTTTCTATTAAAATATAATTTCTTATATTAAATTCTTTTAAATAGAGAATTTGATAAATAAATAGTCTGTTGTAAAAAATTGAAAGTAATTTGAAATTTCTACATAACATTTTGAATAGTGTAAAGTTAGAGTGAGCACGTATTAACTTCTCTCTTCTAATAAGACTACTCTTTTCTATCTAATGGCTGTTATCTAAAGGGTTTGGCACTCAATCTTTATTTTAAATTTTAAGATTGAAAATAGTTATTTGAATGTACAAGCACTTTTTAGAGAACAATAATAACGAAAAATAAGGAGCCTTGTGTACCATTTGATAGCATTTGATTGTGGATGTTGTTTAATGATCAAAATGTATTTTAATATGAAAATTTGTTAATTTTATATTTTAGAATTTGAAATTCAAAAAAGTAATATTTAAAAAATATTTTGGATGAGTTTATTAGGCAAGGATTTCCGCTTTGATCAAATCTAAAGTTCTTGAACAATGATTAAAGGCAATAAGAAAACATGCATGATTCCTTAATTTTTTGCTAAGATCTTTGATGTAAAATAATGATGCAATGACTTAATGTAATTTACACAAATATTTAAGAAAATATCAAATCTTGGATTGTGGAAGAGTGAATTAGGGTTTTTAACTTTATACAACAAATTGACATATTTGATTTGCAATATTTTATACTCAAGTCAATAGGTAATGGATTATTAGGAAAGGGTCGAATTGGACATAATTTCAAATTTGAATTTAAACGTTTTGGCAGAATTTTTGCACTTGTAGATTTGACTGGACTAACTGGATGGATAAACTAAGAATCATGAGCAATCCTTGGGGATATTTGTGTTGAACACACTTCAGATGCTGAGGAGTGGAGGGGGGTGAATCAATATAAACCAAAATCACACTAGAGTAAACAATTAACTTCAATATTCACCACTTGAAACATTCAACAAGTAATGAACATAACCAACAACACATGAACACCAAGATTTTTATACGTGGAAAATCCAACTAGGAAAAACCACAGTGAGCACTTGCCCACAAAGATAATACAACAAGGAGCAATGAGCTCCTATTTGATGTATATATTCTGATTGCAAAGATAGAAGGGGCTCACTACTTTGAACCTGCAACCAGAGACTCACTACCAATACAACAATGAATACAAATAGGAGCTCACCACTCTGGACTTGCAACCAGACACTTACTACCAAAGAAGAAAGATACTGCAAAGAACTTGTGCACCCAAGACTCATTGTCCTAGGGACAAGGTACATACAACTCTTCACAATAGATAAAGATGAATTCTCTTGATAATGCAACTGATCTTTACAACTTTGTCACATTGTCTTTTCCTTTTCTTCTTTATTACATAAACTGACTTTAGCTCTTCTGCAACTCTACTTGTAGACTTCACATGCTAGATCACCACACAGATTTTCTTTTTGATAAAACAAAAAATGTGCTTATTTACAAGATAGAACATTGGATATTACAACAAGGTCGGCTATGCCAAAAGGATATTATAATTAAATTAAAAGTTGGCCATGGAAATAACAAATTAGAATAAGGTTCCATGCCAGAAGCATCCAAACCAAAACATATATTATACTTAATAATGCAATTGGATAAGAGATATACACTAAAAACATAGGTCACACATAAAACAAACCCATGTAGATAAGAGATAAACATTAAATGCAATACCTGGACCAAAAATATGGAGCATTATCCACTCTAGGAGTAGGAGAGAGAGAGAGAGAGAGAGAGAGAGAGAGAACATAGCTCGATGTCATATCCATGATTACTGGAACAACTTCCATAGTCGTCTCAAACGTGTGGAAATACACTATCCAAGGAACCACCTTACTCATCAACTATATTCAGACCTCCACATGCCACTGAGAGATCCACATGCCACATAGGGAACAATATCAGTTGTTAATAGTCCACATTAGAATCCATCATAACACATTTCTAGACCAAACCACAAATTGATGATAACCGCAACACTTGAAAACACTATTTACAGAACACTGGGAATATTTTTTAAAACACTAGAAAACACCACAACCAAGACCAAAACCTAAATACAATATAAAACATATTTGCATATCTTCAACCTTGATTTCCAAAATATCTAAACCTTCTAGAAAACATAATTGAATAACTATCACCTTAAACTTCTTAACTCTGTTACTGAACCATTGTCATCCAAATAGAACCAAAGAATTTTAGACCTAAGAAAATAACTCTTAAGTATTGACAAACAACATATCTAAAGCACTGGAAAACAATGTTCTGACAATATCTATAATACATACATATCTTCCACTATTTTATAGGTTGAGAAACACTAACATGTTTAGCACAACCTTACTTCTTTCTAGACCAACACACATATCAGAACTTATACTCCCAAACACAAGTGCAAGAGAGAACACCTCTAACACCTCTGGACCACACATTGTTTGACATCAATGACAATAAACAACCAAACATATATTTCCTATGTTCTCCCCTTTTATGTTGATGGTAAACAACCACCAAAAATGTTTTACTAAGATATCAATCACAATCAACTCCCCCTTACTGATATAACCAAAAAAATCCTGAACACATTATCAAATAAACATTTTTCTTAATTTCTCCCCCTTTTCCATCAAGGACAAATGCCAAAAACATACTTACCAGTACACAACTTTGATAACAACCACTAGCATCAGTCTAGAAACAACTAACTTCAATATTTACCACATGAAACATTCAACAAGTAATAAAAATAACCAACAACACATGAACACCAATATTTTTATGCGTGGAAACTCTAAATTGGGAAAAACCACGGTGAACACTTGCCCACAAAGATAACTCATTGATGTATATATTCTGATTGCAAAGATAGAAATTGTGGGGTTATCTTTCTTGCAACATCAATAAAATTAAATATACCTTATTTATGTTGGGTGGATATTTTAATGCAATTCTCTCCCCAATTGAGAAATTGGGAGGGAAAGGTTGGATCAGTCAAATCCAAAAAGGCTTTGCTGATTTTGTATCTCTAAATGAATTACAAGATGTGTGTTTTAAAAATGGTGACTTCACTTGGACACATAGAAGACATGTTTTCTCTAATATTTCTGAAAAATAGGATAGATTCCTCCTGCAAGGAGCATGGGAAGACACAAATTGGCTTTGAAAAGCTGAAATATTGGCTATTACAGGTCATATCACTTTCCTATTTGTCTGAAGGTGCTGGAAGATGCATCTCTTGAAAGAGCCCCCTTTCAGTTTGAAAAAATGTGGTTAAGTAGCAATGGATTCATGGATCTCATAGTGTTATGGTGGCAAACAACCCCTCGGCATTCTGTTAACTATGCTTTTCTATTTTTCTAAAAGTTACAATTCTTGAAAGAGAATTTAAAAGTTTGAAACAAAGAGGTTTTTAAAAACATCTTTGGTGAAAAATTTAATTTGGATTATGATTTAGCTGATCTAAATGAGATTATAGATAAAGGGGGAAAGCATAATAATGTTTTCAATCGGGAAGTGGAGTTGAAAAAGAAATACAATGAGGTGGTAAACCAAGAGGAATTTTTTTGGAGACAAAAATCTAAGGAATTATGGCTACGGGAAGGAGATAGAAATACAAAATTTTTCCATAACTCTGTCAAAGGTAGACATTCTTTGAATAAGGTTCTCTCTATAAAGGAAAACCAACATAATAATATGGCTGGACCTGATCAAATTAATGGGGAAGTGGTAAACTACTTCTCTTCAATATTTGCAAAGAATATTAGAATAGATTGTGAAGATCATAGATTTTTGGAGGTTATTCCTCAGGTTGTTTTTAGGGAACACAACTGTATGCTGATGAAAACTGTAGCAGAGAAAGAAAATTAAAAATTCTCTTTTCAGTATGAGGAGTGACAAGGCGTCGGGACCTGATGGTTTTCCATTTCTTTTCTTTCAAAAATCTTGGCACATAATTGGCAAAGACTTGTGTGAGGTGGTGTAAGAATCTAGAAAAAGGTGGATTTATCTTCAAAGACTTTAATAATACCTTTTTATCCTTGATTCCAAAAAAGGGAAAGAAAGAATCCTTTGATGATTTTAGGCCAATTGCCCTATGCAATACTGTTTATAAGGTGATAGAAAATTTTATAGCGAATAGACTAAAATATGTGCTATCTTCTATTATCTCAAAGGAACAGAGTGGGTTTGCACCAGGAACATCTATTTATGAAGGAATTATTGTTGTTGATGAAGCAATACACTCTATTAAGATGGGTAAAGAGGAAATTATGATGATCAAATTGGATATTAAGAAATCCTATGATAATGTTAATAAAAACTTCCTAATGACAGTTTTGAAGAACTTTGGGTTTGATAAGCTTTGGTGTGGTTGGGTGTTTAGCTGCATTTCTTCCCCACATTTCTCTATCCTTGTTAATGGCAGCCCTCAATATTTCTTTGAAACTACCACTAGTATTCATCAAGGTGATCCTCACTCTCCATTTCTTTTCATTATCCTCGCGAAAGACTTGGGAAGAAAAATCAATTGAGAATGTGGGTTGGGTTCCTGGAAGGGAATCAAGGTTGCAAGGGGGTTGGATCCGGTAACTCATTTACAGTTTTTAGATGACACTAATCTAATGGGGGAGGCGTCAGCTCAAGAAGAAAGGATTATTAAATCATCTCAGAATGTGTATAGAAGTGCATCTGGGCAATTCATTAACTGGGCTAAATCTGAGATTTTCTTCTTTAAAACCTCTCCTCCTATACAACATGTCTGTCAAATTTTGGGAATGAAGACAGGCTCTCTTTCCAACAAATATTTGGGGATCATGTTATTTGAAGGTGCATCCAAGGCTAATCTATGGAAAGATCTCATTGATAGCTATGTGAAAAATATGGAGAGTTCGAAAGGTAAGTGACTCACTTATGTAGGGTGGATTCTTATGTTACAATCGGTCATTTCTGCAATTCATATTTAATCTACGAGTTGTTTAAAGATTCCAACCAAAGTATTGAACTACATTGAACAACGAATGAGAAGGTTCTTCTAGAATGGTGGATAACAGGATGAAAAAATACCACTAGTGGCTTCAAATAATATTCGTAAATCCCAAAAGAACGGGGGAGTAGGTCTTCAGAAATGACATTTGATTAATAAGGCCTTGGGGGAAAAATTAGTATGGAATATTTATTCAAAACCCTCTCAGTTGTGGGTGGGAATCCTTAAGGTGAAATATCTAGACTCGATGGAGGATAAACATATTCTAATAGTCCGGGATCCCCCAAAAGGTTCAGCTATTTGGAATTTTATTTTAGAATGTAGGCCTATAGTTTGTGATCACTTGTCTTGGAAGATGGGGGATGGATGAGATGCCTCCTTCTAGGATGAATCTTGGAATGGAAAGTTGGCTCTCTTAGAGAGGGACAATTTGCAGAATCTAATCATTAGTATTAAAGATGAGTGGGGTAAAAAGGTCGGGGATTATATGGAGTTACGCACAGGCCCGTTGGGGTAGAAATAGTGTTGGAAAGAGGTTTCTACTGCAGGCCTTAACGAGGAACTTGGTGACTCACTAAGAAGTATATTTTTTTAAAGATCCTTGACTTTATTTGAGGAAAAAGATAGTATTATATGGTGTGCGGCTAAGATTAGAAATTACTCGGCCAAGCCGAGGTATCAACTACTGCAGCTAATGAGAAGGTAAATGAAGAATGGCCATATCAGCTATGCTGGGATAAGGATTGTCTACAAAAAGTTGGAGCTTTTACATGGATAGCCATTCAGAGAAAGATTTTGACAGGGGAACGCAAAAAGAAGAATGGTTTTGTGGGACTAACTTGGTACCCTTTATGCAGGCATGAGAGTGAAGATGTGGACCATCTTATTATTCAATCTAAATTAGCCCATAAATTTTTTGAAATGGTAAGGGGTGGGTGCAAGAAGTTGAGTCCCACTTTTGGGCAAAAAGGGGAAGTGTTTTCCCTATTTTTCAAATTTTCTATCAATTGATGTCAAAATTTGAGGCACTTAGAGATTGAATCTCAAAACAATCCACTAATAGAAAATGTAGTGCTCGGAGTCTAGTTTTCAAATATGTAATTTATTTGAACACCCATATAGTAGAAAATAAATTTTAGTTGTCATGTTTGAAAACCCCTTTTTCAAAATACCTGTTTCAGGACCATACCCTACATGTGTACAACCACCCTATTTTGAAGTAAATAAATAAATTTTTCTAAATCCTTCTGGGGGAAGGTACCTTACACATCAAAGATTGGTCAAAATATTTTTCCTTATTTTTTAATTGAATATTTTTTTATTAATTTTTAATTGACTATAAAGTACATTTTGTAAACCTCTGGTGTACGAACACCATAATTTGATGAAAATTTCACTTTTTTTGGATATTTATTTATTTATTTAGAATTAAATTCTATGTAGATTGGACTCATATAATTCATTTTTTCAAAAACCTAAAATCAAAAAAGTTATTAAAATTTTAGTAAACCTTACTATTTCAACTTTAGGTACCACTTTGGCATAATAATTGTTGTAAAAATACTAAAATTTGTCATATCAATGTAAAATTTATATTTTTATAATCTGTAAAATATGAACTAAAATGGGTTTTCGTTTCGCCTAAAAATGCATTTGGGAAGACCTCCAAAAAATCGTCACAAAGCGCAAATTTTATTTTTAAATGCTAGCCATATTTTGGCAAGGCCAAGCACAGGCTTGGTGGGACCAAGCCTTTCCCGAACCAAAAACCAGGGCGAAGGTACAGTCCCCACTCTTGGTTTTAAGAAACGGGCACCCGTTATTTAAAATTCAAAAAATGGGTGCCCGTTTCATTTTGGACCGTTGAAACCGAAATGGGCACCCGTTTTATGGAACGAGCACCCATTTCATAAACGGGTACCTGTTTCATTTAAATAATGGGTGCCCATTTCAGAAAGATCCATTGGAGACAAAAAAATGTTTTGTAGGCTTGATCTTAATGATTGATGATTATTCAATCATTTATATGACATATCCGTGTTGCAAAAAGAATATTGTCAACCAACATTCTCTTTTCTTGTCTTATTCTAGATGTGACAAGAAGGGATTAATTTGAATTCAAATTTTGGCACTAGTACATTTGAGGCCAAATTCTGATGGCCATTTGTCAGATTTGCAACGCCCACTTGTCACAATTTTGACATATCAATCCGTCGGCATTTTTGCGTTGCAACTTTCGACAGAAGTGGTAACCGTCAGTCTACCGACATCATTTTCTGTTGGAAACTAGCACATGAATACCAGCTTTGTTATCAAATTTCTTATGACAGACCTATCAGAACTCTGACAAACCATCTGGGTTTCCTGTCGAAACACCCATAAGAGATATAGCAAGCCTGTTGTAATTATTTGTCACAACCCATTCCTTTTCAACATTTTATCTGTCGGCAGAGCGACAAAATGACTGTGATTCTTTGACATTCCTATCGCAAAGATCTATGACAACTTATTTCTCTCTGACATTGTAGCTGTCGGAGGAGCGATGGAATTGCGGTGATTGTTCGATAAGTAAACCCGTCGGTGGTATAGCATTCATGTCGCAATGATCTGTTGAAAATATTTTCTCTCTGATAATATATCTGTTGGAATAGCGACAATTCCTAATAATGTTCTGACGGGATGTCCCATCAGAGGTATAGCAACACTGTCGAAAGTATTTCCATATATGTGTCGAAAAAGCCATAGATAAGCACATTAAAGATAACAGAGCTCAAGAGACCATCGTAGTTGGTCTCTTTCTTAGATCCATATTAATGTTAGTAATATGGACCGAAGAAAGAGACCAACTATGATGGTCTCCAGAGCTCTATTATCTTTACTCCTAGCTACTGGGTAAGGCCTGAAAGACTTATACCTGGAAGACTTATACTTGTCGATCGTCGAGAATAATCACCGCCTTGCCTTTATATTTTTGTAAATTTATGATTGTGGATCATCATCAACTACAAACAAGATATTAATATGCCAATTATGGATCAATTACATCACGTTGGCCATAGCTGGTTGGATATCCCAACATCGAGTTGGCAAGAAATTCAACCAGTTATGATGTTGGGATATCCAACCAGTTATGGCCAACATGACGAAATTGATCGATACAATCCAAATCCCGTGCACTTCTGGCTCTGCAAGGCCAAGGCGGGTGTACCTCATCCTAAAAAAATTACTTGAGTCCAAGATACTTATAACAGATTGGTTAGAATGCAAATGCAGCAAAAGTTCCCAAGTGACAAGGACTACAAAAAACTTTTGACTTCCTCAAACAAGTACAACTTTTAATGATAACTTGAGAGTATGAATACTTCAAACTTGCAGATTCTGAATTTGAAAATGAAACAATGATTATATAACTTGTAAAAATATTTGAAAATATTAATAATTATAAAATATGAATATACTAATTACTTCAAAGGAAAAATGTGAAATGATTGTAAATATCTTGATTTGTGAATCAATAGAACAAAAACAATAAATGAACCAGTCCCTAAATTGAAAGGGCAAATAGAATCGATACTATAAGTTTTTTACATACAACTTTATAATTATGGCAATATAATTATGCAATTGAGATGAATAGTATTTCTTATAGCAATACAAATCCTTGTCTCTATCACTTTGATAGCATGCAATATCTGATCCTTAATTATTGCTTATGGTGATAAGTTGTTTCTAATGTAATCCTTTGTTCCTTGCAATCAAGTCTTCTTATAGCTTAAAGAAATAATTTTTTGTATCTGAAATGTTGTTAATGCTGCTATGTCTGATATGATCGAATAATGCTTGCAACAAGTGTGTCATCTATGATCCGATCCATAAATGTATGCAACCAACAATGCCAATAGGCAATCGCTCAATAAAGAACAGATGCACAATGAGATAAATAAAAGATATATATTCCAAATCAATGATTGAGTTGAATGATTGGAATGTCTTCTTATATCTTATGTTTAAATGATAAGACATGTCTCATGAGTATCTCCTTTCCTTAGTTCTAAACACACCTATTCATTACTAATCGTCGCATTTACAATTCTTATGTAAATCGCCTCCTCTACTAAGTAAATTGTTGGCTATTTTAATGATTATTCTTATTAATTGTTACCTCCTTAAGGTAATGGATTGCTGTTAATAGTACACTTATTAGTATCAATGCCTATCACCAGTGATAATGAACAAGTGTGCTGCTGCTGCTGCTGCAAGTTGGGCGGGGACTAGGAGGGGTTTCATGATGGGGAATTTATGAAGATATGTAGTTGTTGGCTGTTAATGTTTGTTTGCTTTTTTCTCATTTCTTATTACTGGCCTTAAAATTGTGTGATATTATCTTGATCACGTTTTCTTGTTAGATGCTTTTGTAAGTTTATAACTTGGAATGTGTTTGATTTCAGTTGATAACGATATGAAAAAATATTACAAGGAGAGGGCTGCAATAGAACCCTCACTACTTAATTGAAATAAATCTCAATTAAAATGATAAAAATAAGTAACAAGTACATTATATCCATACCTCATACACATCACTCAATGTCAAAACCTAGATCCCCTGTGTTAACAAGAATTAGCAAATTGTTAAGAACATAAACAAGAAAGGAATGAAATAAATGAGAGAAATTTTAATGTAAAATTCTGATTATATTGATCTTATTACACCACATTTGTAATGTCCCCACCAGGGAACCCATAAGGAATCAGGTCTATGACCTAAAATTACAATTAACAAATTTTTTTTTCCTAACATTCTAACTTAACATCATTACCATTTACAAGAACATTCCTTAAGGTTCCCTTAATGAATTAAATTACCATTATTAAATATTTCATTTTATTACTTAATCGAGCAAATTCTATTTCCATTACAACTTCAATTTACATTGA
>MU225677.1:152544-169338 GCA_018584345.1 Thuja plicata | reverse complement strand
GGAACAATCACCCCTTTAATCTACAATGGCATCATTAAACGTGCCAGTAATATCAACAACAAATGGAGGCAACTTGAGACCACAAATGGAGGCAAGTTGTTGATTGAGGGTGCAAGGAACAATCACCCCTTTAATCTACAATGGCATCATTAAACATGCCAGTAATATCAACAACAAATAGAGGAAACTTGAGACCAAAAATGGAGGCAAGTTGTTGATTGAGGGTGCAGGGAACAATCACCCCTTTAATCTACAATGGCATCATTAAATGTGCCAGTAATATCAACAACTCAAATGATAAATTCAAAAATTCAAACGATAAATTCAAAAAATATCAAATGCAAACCATTTATCAAAGATTGAATATTTTATATGAAATCTACATAGCACAAAAGGAGAAACAATGAGGAGAAAGGGTAGAACACACACTGATCTGGATTAATCTTGATGTTCCCGCTGTTCCCGCCTCCTAACAATCTTCTAGCTATCAAGATCATGAAAATGAAGTGTATAAATACAACTAAGCTAAATGCATGCTAAAATATGAGTTTATCTAAGACATATGCAATAAACATGTTAATAAATTGAAGCTAAGATTATATTTAAGAGCAAAATGCACAATAATAAACTACCATGAAAATGCCTTCCTACAACATGATAATTACACGTATTAGATTATATCCAAATGTAACTATGCATGCCACTATTAAATAAGCTAAAAGAGTTCAATTCATGGAAAAAGGTGTGGTGAAGAAGGAAAAAGCCTCTATTGAGGATAAATACCTGACCAAGAAGTAGGAGAGAGGATAATTGTGCTATTCTATAACTGTCGACTCTGTTGGATATGTAACTATCGACTCTTTTAGAATTGTATAAAAGGCACACAATGATATCAAATAATATCATTGAATTATTCCACTCTTTTATTTGGTATCAAATCCAGCAATGAGTTTCTTTCATTTATAAGTAACACCTCCTGTCAAAGCATTTCTGAGCATGTGCTTCGAATATCGTGAATGAGGATAATGAGTGATTGAAATTTTTTAATTTCCATTTGTAAATGATGTTGTATAAGATGAACCTAATGTGTGGTAGTTGGGATTTATGTGAGTGGTAGGAATCATATCTATACTCCATGGATAAATGAAATATATTTAAATTGAAGCGTGGACTCGTGGGTGTTAGTTTATATATCCTAAAACTAGCTTATTATTTAAATCTAGACAAAAATAACCACAAGATAAGGTTTGGTACATATTATTAAAAAAAATGACATATAAGGTTCCAATAAATCTGCAAATTCTCAAGACACGCAGATCTACAATTACAAAATTATCTCAACATCAATCTATCAATCAATTGGATTTTTAGCTCTATTTTCCAGACCATCCTGTTGATGGGACTTTGCGACCGGGTCTGCCAACAGATGTAAGTTGTCATCGGGTACCGGGGTACTGACCAAATTTGCCTGTAAAGGTTGTCCTGGGAAATGAGATTCCCCGGGCCTCCAAGCACGTGAGAGTCGAGTCTCGATAGTGCAGCGGCTCAGTTGGGAAATGTGACTATTTTGTTTGAGGGGGATAGCTGGTTATCCTAACTCATCTTCTCCAGGGATTCAAGTAGGTGGGATTTCCTGCAAGCACACATTCACTTAAAAAATAAACTTCAAAAGATATTGTAGGTTTAGAAAGATTCCATCTACCTATAGTTATACTAAACATTCGAAACATCGACAATGCTCTAACACACTACACTAAATACTGAATAAATACAAAACTATCAGCTCATATTTATTCAATAGCGGAGGAAAAGGAGGTCGTTAATCTACTTGAAGTATTAGAGAAAAGGACATGAAGAACACAAAGCATAAAATACCATTAACCTGAGATCAGAATGCTAACAACGTCACTGATAAAACCCTTCCTTCTTCATTAACATATCTTTCAGCAAGCACTGGTGCGTATTATAGTGGTGGCTCGAAGGGAGCATCTATCTACTAAGAACACTTAACAACTAAGGAGCATTGAGCTCTGCAACTAAGAACTGAGAAAACTAAAATGCCATTAATTGTGGACTGGAAAATCATCAATTTCGCTGACCCTTGGAATGAGGCTGGACTTATTATTTATACACATCATTTGACCTAAAAATTAGCTTAATTTTTTTTACACCTTACAATATAATACTATTTTCTGGTGGCCGATACTACCTGCACCACGCTACAAAAGACCTTGAGACCAAAAAGGTCTGACATGTCAGAAGAATAAGACAAGAAGAGAGGAGTGGAAGAGTCGGCCTTGAGAAGAGAGCTAGGAGGAGAAAGAAGAAATCTGATCCCCCAGGGATCGAGGCTACATGCCTTATAAATGGGAAAGCGGCGCCCTGTCTCAGATGTGCTAGGTGTAATGTCAAAGAGGCACCTTGGGAAGACCATCTGTCAGAACCCTCTTGTCGAGCTGACATGCCTTGTGGTTACCTACTTTTTGACACTTTTTATTACTATTTTGAAAGCGACTGGTCGGCCTTGGGAACCGAGACACGGGTCACTTAAATAATACAAAAATGTGGGATCCAGAACTCCAGGATCCAGGATCTTGCGCCCCAAAGAATAAATGAATACAAAAATTACATCTCCTGATTGATCATCTCCAGAATCTAGAGGACCTTATTGTTCTTTAGTATCATTGAATGTCTGTAGGAGCTGGGTGATCCTATCTTCGTCTATGTCCTTAAGGCTAGCCCATCGGTATTTAGCTGCCTCTAATTGTTCATCCAAGTCTGGAACATTTGCCTTGAACTCTGTGACCATATTGGTTGCATCATGACTCTGGAGCACCATGCGAGTGAGCCTTTCCATTTTTTCTCCATCCATTCCCTCCGGCAATCCATACTGAGACTCCATCAGTTCGTCAAAATTTCCCAAGACATACACCTCTGGAGTGCATGTTTCAGTGCTGAAGGGATCAGCTCCGGAGACCTTGGAGATGAATGACTTTTATAAATTCAAATAATAGTGAACTTCCTTGAGTTTTTCATGCATAGCCCCTACCAGTTGCTTGATTACCTCCAATTTGAGGTCAAGTCTGGAGTGCTGGGTCTGGATAAAGTCAAAAGACTCTTCTCCTAAAGTTCTAGCCTCGGAGATAATTTCTTCTATGATGTCGATGAGCTCTTCCATCTCAACCTTCCATGCCTCATGATTTTTGATATCTCCCTCCCAGATGGAGATAGTAGTCTCAGCCTGATGTAGAGTGTTGCGGGCCGCGTACAAATCTGGGAGTGTGGATGCCAAGAAACACTGGACGTTTCCCACTTGTTTTGCAACCCTCTCATCAACTACCTAGGATTTTATTTTCATGGCCCTTAGTGCATCTACGTCGCTCTAAGGGAGCAATATGTTAGATGTGGAGGCCCCTAGGGGAATAGCAGTAAGAGGTTGCTCGAGCTCTGTCAGCAACCCCATGAGATTAGCATTCTTTTCTTTTTCTACCTTGAATTTCTGGGCCTCCTTTTCATAACGGGCCTCCACCGCCTTGGTTGCTTCTTTCAACAGGTCAAGTTCACCCTATTTCCCTCTCTTCCCAAGTGATACCTCAGTGATGGAGTACTCATCGGCCTTAGCCATTGCTTCGTCTACACCTGGGGAAGGTGTCGCAATTACCGTGACTGTTTCTCCGCCCGACCTAGTTTGAAGTGTATGGACTGTCTGGGCTTTCTTGGCCTTGGGAGGGTCTTGCATCTGCGCCATCAACTATGCCAAGGAGAGATGGGCCCTAGGGGGCACCGAGACCTTCCTCTTGTGAGACTCCACCAACCATTGTGGTGGTAGGGGTGGTTTTACAGCCAGAATTTGCTCTTGCAATTTCTCCCTGGGATCTTGTTGCGCCCCTTAGATAGTATGAGCCATTTCTGACTCCTTCCCTATATCCTTAAGTTTGTTAGGAATAAGGTGTCTCAACCTTGGATAATTCCTATTCTTATTATTTGTTTTGTAAAATATATTTTCTTGCAAATAATGTAATTAAGTGTGAGTGTACATGTCTAGTTGGCATGTTGATGTGTCACTCCACTTGATGTGTCGGCATATTGAATTATGTGTAAGGAGATCATGGTTGAAATGGTTATGACAGATTCCTATGACACGTAAGAGCTATTTCTAGGAGATTTCAATGATGGCTATCCTTGTAAGTTTCCCTAAAAAGGAAAGTGCATGATATAAGTGTTTTTTAGGGTTACAGGAAAATATACGAAAGAGTGTATTGTTGGTATGATTTGGTGCTACTAGATTTGTCTTAGAGTGTCGATTGTCTCCTGAAAGAACTTGCATTGCAAGTGTGTTGTAACCATTGTGTTGAAGATAATACATTGTGCAGGTTTTGGAGTGCTGGGGTTTTTTACCGAAAGGTTTTCCCTAGGGTAAATCATTGTGTCATTCTCTATTTTCTGTATGCATGGTATGTGGCAGCAATATCATTGTTATAGTAGTTAACGAATCTAAAATTGTAAGGATTTAAAAGAATTTACACAATACTTTCCTATAGAGATTAGCATAGGAAGCTATTTCCACACCTGAGTTTCCTTACAAAGTTCACCGACGATACTTACTCCAGTGGTGCTTGTATCTTGTGCCTTGGTGTCTACATCTTTGACAATGTTAGGATCATCATATGTTTCCCCATGGTTTCTCTCATCCCATTGTTGTTCCTTAGCCTCTGTTGCTGGGATGTTCTCTTCCACGGGTGTATTCTCTAGAGGTGGGGGATTCAACGGGCCAAGATTCAACATTTGGGCCGCTGTGATAACCTCCCCAAATGTTACCTTTGGGAGTGGCATTTGGAGCATGACAGTTGGGGTCATGGTTGTTCCCGTGGGTCCAGTTTCCCCAACCGATGCCATTTTCTCATCCTGTGTCTATCTTCCCTCAGTCCCTATAACTTGTATCTCTAGGACTTCAGAGGTATCCACCTGTTCTTGTCCGCTCTTTTCTTCTGCCCAGGCTTCCTAATCTTGTACAGGCTCTTTCTTCGGGAGTTCATCCTGTGCGGTGATTTCTTCAACCAATCTCTGGATATCCCCCTACAAGTTTCCAAATTCATCAGTTCTAAATACATCATCAAATTCATCTTGGGGAGGGGGATTCTCTGGGATGTCCTCAAGTTCTTTCTCTGACTTCAGGGAGTCGAAAGAAACAATTTGTACTTTAGGGATGCTTGGCATCCTGAGCTCCAGCTCCATGCTTGGTTGAGAGTTAGTTTTATTTTTCTTTCTCCTGGTTACCAAAGGGGGCCCTACATCCATTAGAGATGCCTTATCCTCTTCCACTCTTGCTCTTGTTTCTCAAACCATCAATGCTTCCAACGAAGGGGAAGAGGGAGGACGAACGGGCCCGATCATGAGGATCGGGGTGGCCAACTGCGTGATTAGTTGATCCTTCATCTACTGGGAGACCACCAGTGTCTGTTGTATCTAGTCTTCTCTGAGGACCCTGGATGGGGTTTGTGACGGGGTCCCCATTATTATTTTTCATTTATCCTCTCCCAACGAAGAGGTTCCATCCCCGGGGGTCAATCTCAGCACTGCCGGGCCAACTCTACACGTACTCCCTAGGCATGCCTTTTTGAAATAAGCATGGCTACACTCGACCATGTCACGAGTGATATCTTCAATAGTTGCCCCCGCTGGGTGTCCCAATCTATTGGAGGGAGAGCCATCTTATCTATTCCCTTCTCTTTGTACTGAGGATCCACTGTGGACCCTGTGTCTGAAAAGTCATCCAGGAATTTTTGAAGCTTCAGCCTCTCCATCATCCCCATCATCATTCGGACAAATTGTCAGCTGCAGACTTCAAAATCATCTTGGAAATCTTCTAGGAAGTCCTCCATGTCAAATATATGGGGCTCTGATGCCCGGGGAAGTGCCATTTCTATTTTACCTAGCGGATCAAATTTCCTTCGCGCCAGATAGAATTCTGTTAAGCCCAGGCTTTTAAGCTCATTGTCTGCCTCTTTGGCTATGGCCAGACTACACGTGTAATTCCCACAAGTGATTGGTAATGGAACATTTACCACCTTCTTTATAGTGTATAAGGTGTGCAGCTCTAGCATCTGTCAAAAATATTCTAAAAGGATTATTTTGTTCCCATAGTGTTTGGGCAACAAATAGGGTTTCCCAGAGAAGTCAGTTACCCGAATGCAAGTATGCTACTGGAACTGGATGTAGTAGTGGCCATAACTTCTGACCAAATCCATTGCCTCCTTAGAGAGATGGTACCCGGTGTCCCGGGTAGGCATGAGAAGATTTTAATAGATGAAGGAATCGTTAACCCGGTAGAAGCTGAGGAAACTAGCCTCCCATTAGATCTGTGGGAAATAATCCCATGGAGCCTTTTTCTCTGGACTGATCCCAAGTTCACCTGATGTGAGTAGACCATTTGTGA
The DNA here is from genome assembly GCA_018584345.1 of Thuja plicata. NCBI lineage: Eukaryota > Viridiplantae > Streptophyta > Pinopsida > Cupressales > Cupressaceae > Thuja > Thuja plicata. The sequence goes on along the minus strand of MU225677.1, from coordinate 162,902 downwards.
TAGGAAATTATTGTGCTAGAGCCCAGAGAACATAGGATGCCATGTAAAATTTTGAGGTCCAGGCCACGTGAAGGAACTGAGAGTCCACATGGTTTGAAATGATGGCGGCCCAATCAAAATACTGCTCACTGGTGGAGATGCCTAATAGGAAGTAGTAAATCCACCTTGGGAATTCTTGGGCATGGGGTTGCCCAAAAATCTTGCATATTGCTATGATCCTTATTTGGATGCTTTCCTTGAATTCGGATATGGGGATTTCTAACTTCATTCTTTTGGAATCTTTCTTTGGGGTCTTCAACCGTTTATTATTTAGATATTGTCAGGCCATAACCTCTAGTTACTAAAATTGTGCCAAGGCATCAGATCTGGTGATGACGGTTGCTTCATCAAATTGGGGAATCCCCAATCCTGCCCAAAAATTTGTAGTGTCCAGGGAGACCATGGGTGTAGGATATCCGGTCGGGACCAGGGCGGTAAGCATGGCGGCCCAGACGGAGGAGTTGTAATGTGCGGCTAGAGTGAGAATAAGTTTTGAGGCCTGTACTGAACATGGGAAGCAGGCGGCCTTTAGAATCCAATATTCCCCAACATTGATGGCCAATTGGTCCCCGTTCGTTTGCTAGATGAACATCATTTTGACCAGAGCCTGCATCTCTGTCTACATTCTGACGCTGGTGTTGGTGATCAACTGGACCTTGGATTTGATCTTTGATCTGGTAATAGTATTGTCCTTCAGATATTTCATGCTGAGGGGAAGCTTTTCTAGGGCCCTTTCGATCTTGGACCTGACAGCTTCCCTGGTGACTGTCGTGGTGGGGAGGTTTGGACTCCCGGGATGCAGAGGCCTCTGACATAGTGAAAATGCGATGTTTGAAAACCTACAAGGTAAGGCGACCGTTAGAGTTCTCATAAGATAAAAAGATGCTGCTCCAGATTCTAGAGAACTTACCACTGCATTGCACACTTTACCTGAAAAGTTAGTTTTGGTCAAAATTTGGAAAGATATGCATATGATGTCAACTTAGGAATTCAACCATAATTCAGGCCTAGGGGTTTTAGCATACTTGATAGAAGTAAGATATAGGTTTGGTGAGGATGTGGGACTCAGAGTCTGGAAAAATAACCATTGGGAGATGTGACTGGGAAGTGAGTTTTTAGGCTTACATAGGCATCACATGGCCATGCAATAAATGGGAGTTAAGGTGATAGCGGTGCCAAATGTCCGAACGCACGTGGAAAGAAAGCCACTTGGTGGATCTTAAATGCATGCATGGGAAATAAATGTGCCATAAAGATTGACCTGAATATGGAGAGAGAAACCACCATGGTTGAAACCAGCCAAGAGCCGAGTTCCAACCAAATGGTATTCTGCCGTATGGGTGAGCTCATAAAATTTGGAAAACTAGACAAGAGCATGGCGAGCTTGACCCAATAGTAGAAGGATATACACTAAAAATATAGCAGGACTAAGGGATATATAAATAACTTACAGAATTTACATAATGTACAATCAACGAACACCATGTGAAATGCACATAAACCACCTATGCTACAACTGTGCAGAGGGCGAACAACCCTCTGCCAGTGCCAACCCACCAACGGGAGGTGATAGAAGACCAGTGCCACAAGACACGGAAAGGACAACGGGCAAAAACCAGACATAAAACAAAAACATAGAGTGAAACAAGAACAAAACCAGAAAAGAGAACACAATAGAGAAGGTAGGAACAGGAGGTGCCTTGCAATGAGCTATACCTAGGGATTACCGTGAACAATCACTGCAAAATCACTGTTAAACAACCACTAAACACAAGAGAAAAAGTAGTTTAAAATATCCTTAATTCACTTTGATTCGCTCTGGATGCACAAGTGTTTGAATCGTAGTAACTGTAAAAGTGATGTGTAATTCCTATTTATACGTAAGGTAAAAGCAAGTTACCCTTTTCTCTGCAAACTTTGGAATAGGAAAACCTCTTGACTCCAGGCCTGGGGATTCCCTACGACCATACCTTCTTGAGAAGAAGATGTCATGGTGGAGAATCCCATAGTCTAGAATCTAGCTCTGGAAAGAACAAAAAACTTCAGGTCCCAGCCTCGGAGGTGCGAAAGACAAAGGCAGAAAGAAAACAAACCTCACGGGAGGGAAAGCCTAGAGAAGGAAACAAAGAAAACAAAAGACAAGGCAAGAGCCAAAGCAAAAAGAGGGGACCCAACATTTTACACACAAAATGTAGGGATGGGTATGTAGGATATAACAAATGGTGACTATCTAGGATGCATGCCTTAGCGCATTTGAGAACCGCAGAATCTTTGGTTAGCAAAACCAAAACCAATCATTACTTGGAGCATCTTGTTTGCAAGGCGTGAAGTGTTTGAGAAAATCTGGCTCATATATGATTCAATCCATGGTCTTTTGTTAGTTGTGAAGTGTGTGCTTTGAAAGAAAATCAAGCCGATGACCTCTAGGAGAAGCAGAGAAGAGGCACTAAATATATCAATCCAGAGTCGTCAAATTTGCTTGTTTCCCCCGAATACCGGAGTTTCTCCATCATTTTATTTCCTTATTATTTTATTCTTTTCTAGATGAGAGGGTGATACTTCTTTCACCATCAAGCTTAATCTTAGCTAATTTTAACAATGGTACTTCTTTCACCTTTCCATCCACTTCAATTTGCTAAATAGTGAAGAAAAACTCTAGACCTGGGGAGAATTTAAATGTTTCAAACTTGGGCCAACAAACTAGTGCAACCAATCTACTCTTAGTGTGTTCGATTACTTGTTCCTTTAGATTTTGATTTAACTGATTTCCAGACTTTCAGGGAGGAATCCGATGAAGATTTCTCATAGCTTGTTACCAAAATTACATAATAAATCCAGAGACCAGACCAATTCCACCATCCTAACAATATATTCCAAGTTCACCATAATGCAAAAGGTGCCACCCTAGAGATTAGATGTTATGCGAAGCATACCAGCCTACAAAAAAAGGGGAGCAAAACACCATGGTCTCAAAAAAGAAAGAACAAAGCCAAAACAAAACAAACAGAAAATGGGCGGTCCTGGGGGACAGCCAACAAAACTATTTATAAGATATGACACTCCAAACAGGGCACTGTGAAGGAAATATCTACAAGAAAGATGATTTACATATAGTACAACTCTGGACAATCCTGCCTCATTTGAAATAATGCTTGAGAAAATATCCATTGACGGGCAATGGGATGGATTCCCCAGTCATGGTAATGAGGTGATAAGTATTTGCCCCATAGATTTTGAGATCAAGGATGGTCCAAGCCAGATCCGTTGGAATTTGGTGTGTTTTCCTTTCTTTTCCCAGGCTTTATCCCACAAGAGGACCAAGTCTAAAATCTGAAAGGCCTTATACTGGGCTCTCTGGTCAAATCATCATTTTACTACTGCTTGGTGACACACAAAATGTTTAAGGGCTGCATCCCTTTGTTCTTCCATTCGCACTAGATTTAGGAGCCGAACCTCCATGATATTGTCCCAATTGCCGAATTCCTGCATGAACTGCAAAATTGGGATTTGTAAGTTAATGGGGAACACTGGGTTTTGGTCATAAACCAGATGGAATGGGTATGTCCCTAGGGTGGCCTTAATGTGAATACGATCCTCCCAGAGGGTGAATCTCAGCTTTTGGTGCCAGTCCTAGGGATTCTGTTCTAATAGGTGTTTGATCACTTCAAGCAAATTTTTGTTAGTTGATTCAGCGACACCATTCCCCTGGGGGTAATAGTTGCTGGAAAACTTCAGAGTGATATTTTGGTCATAGGTCCATTCAAGTAGTTGTGCTGAAGAAAACACCAGACCATTGTCACATACCATAGCAAAGGGCATTCCAAATCTCGTGACAATATTTTCTTCTAGAAATTTTATAACTACGTCCATCGTATTATTTTTGTAAGGTATTGCTTCGGACCACCAGGTGCAGTAATCGGTAGCTGTTAGAATATACCGGTGGTTGGCAGACAAGTTGGGGTTGATTTCCCTGATAAAGTCAAGTTCCCATTGGGCAAAGGGTCTAGCTTCAAAGACTGACTGCAAAGGCATGGCCAGGTTCCGTTCATGATGTGCCACAGTTTGGCAAGTGTGGCACTTCTTGACGTGAGTGTAGACATCTCTAAAGATATAGGGCCAATAGTATTCAACCTAGAGGATCTGATGGGCAGTGGCATCAGCTAAGCCATGCCCAGTTCCAAATTGCCCATGAAATTCTTCAATTATTTTTGTAGCTTGAACCCTATCAATGCACCAGAGGTACACTCCTTCATAGTTCCTGCGAAAAAGTGTGACATTTTTTTATCATGAAGTGTACACTTTTCAACCGCAGGGCGTGAATTTTGTTTGGGGGTAATCTCTCTGGGCATCTGTTATTCAACAATAGGTATACCATGTCTGTGTACCATGGATCCTGAGTGATGGAATCCACTGTATATGTCTGACATTCAATGTGGGGAGTCTCTTCTGACATTTCTCTACATAGTCCTTGGCCTCGGACTATCTTCATGGGTTTCATTTCCAAATCATATTCCTAGAGGATGGCCATCCATTTCCCCCATCTCTCACCCAACTCAATCTACATCAGTAGAGATTTTAGTGCCTGGTTCGGGATGATAGCATGTATCTTGCTTTGGAGAATATAATGCTGAAATTTATTCATGGTGCGAACGAGAGCAAAGGCCTACTTTTCCAAGGATGAATACTGGACTTCAGCCTTCTTGAAGGGGGAGCTCATGAAAGCTATTGGTGATTCTTCCCCTTTGACCTTTTGGGTCAAAAATGCCATAGCAGAATGCGAAGAAGAAAATGAATAAATATAGAAGGGGAGGGAGTGGCCCGGACTAGCCAGAACTGGTGCCTCCGTTATCGTCTATTTAATCTGGGAAAATGCCTGCTTTGATTCAGGACTGCACTCAATTTTGGTGTCTTTCTTCATCATCTCATTGAGTGGCTTTACAATCTCGGTGAATCTAGTGATGAACCGCCTGACAAAGTTGATCTTTCCAAAGAAAGACCTCATTTCCTTCTTGCTGCCAGGCATTTGTAGGTTTAGCAGCGCTTCAAATCTCTCAGGGTCAATGGATATACCCTTCTCAGAGACAATATGCCTGAGAAACTTCTCTTTAGTGACCCTGAATAAGTATTTCTTAGGGTTGAGGGATATTCCATACCAGTGACATCTCTCACAAATCTGAGTGAGGTGAGTAGAATGATCACGCCTATCCCGGGAAAATATGGTCAAATCATCCATGTAGATGATTATACACTGGTTCAAAAGGCCCTCGAACGCAATGTCCATGGCCTTTTGAAATTTGGCCCCTGCGTTGATCAAGCCAAAGGGCATTCTTCGGTAGCCAAACATTCCCCACTTGGTGGTAAACAACATTTTGTCTCTATCCTCATATTTAACCATGACTTGGTTATACCCAGAGTACCCATCTAAGAAGGACATCATTTGTGATCCGTTCACAATTTGCAATACCTCATCCAATGAGGGGAGAGGGTGATTGTCTTTCTTGGAGGCTTTATTTAAATTTTAGAAATCCATGCAAAGGTGAATTTTTCTACTTTTCTTCCTCACAGGGACTAGGTTGGCCACCCACGTAGTGTGCTGGATGGGAAATATTATCCAGGATGACAATAGTTTTTGAACCTCTTGATAAATCAGAGGCTCAATCAGTGGGTTGATCGATCGCTACTTTTTCCGGAAGGGCTTAGCATTAGGTTTGAGTGGGATGGTATGAGTCATGATGGATGTATCATATGTCTTTAGATCCTCATACCCCCATGCAATCACATCAATGTATTCTCAGAGAACTCCGAGAATCTTCTCCTTCTCCTCAGGGGAACATGAGGTGCCAATGTGTATCATTTTATCTTCACCGGGCTGGCCGATGTTCACTTTCTTAAATTTTCCTCCCTCAAAAGAGGATGGTATCTTTTTCCTGGCCTTGAGGGTCTGAGTCGAAGATTCGTTCAAGTGCGATCATCCCTTTTAGAATGGTATTGGTTGGTAGGTCCATGATCCCATCATCTTCACCACCCTACCCAGTATCATCGTGATCTCTCTCTTCCAGTATCTGGTCCTCAAAGATACCAACATTGGCCATGAAGGTCAGGATATGCTGATTGTTCTCAAAGACCTAAAAATGGGTGACATTATTAGGAATGGACGGGGTGGGGATCATCTCAATATAAAATCTCCAGAGTCGCAAGCCAGACATGGGCTCAAGTGTGCTAGCAGAAATGAGAAGGGCATCCGGGACATAGTTTCATCTCCCGGGAATAAGATTAATGCCAAAGGCATCAAAATCCTCAATAAGGCTCCATGTTGAGTTGCGGTATGAAGCCAACCTCTTATTGTGATAGGTATATTGACTTTGAACCTGCTTAACAATCAACTCTGAATCACCCAGGGCCCAGAGGTGAGTGATTCTTTTCCTTAGTAAAAACAGGAGTCTGAGGACCAAAGCCTCGTACTCTGTGACATTATTTGTGCAGTTGAACTACAACTTATAGGATGCGAGGAAGGATTTTCCCTCTGAGTTGATCAATTCCACTCTGGCCCCATAGCTCAGTTTGGATCGGGACCCATGAACTTAAGGGTCCACAGGTCATCGTTTGCTAAATGGGGTTGGGAAGACGAAGTGGGGTTTGGATTATTCTTGGGAAGGTTGGGAGGAGTTTCCTTTGGTGCTGATTGTATGCGGGTGAGGTTTGTCTTCGGAGGGATTTCTAATTGGGATCCCTAGACATGTGGCACCAAAAAGGCACTGCTAGTAGGAGCACTGGGTCCCGGGGAATCAGGTGTGTGTTCTTTCTTTTGGAGGGCATTGATATGTTAGGTAGTAGCGGCAAGGCAAGGTTCACACTCTAGCTCTGAATGTTTCTGGTAATGCACCTAAGACCAAGTGGCAGACAAGAGTGTGGTGGGGGTTGCTGTGGTACCCTGAGAGTTGACCTTAACCCTCAATTTTTCTTCCAGGTCCTGGGTTCTCTTCAAAACTATGGGGTCTTCACCCGGGGTGAAATTGAATGTTAAGATATCAAGGGGTTGGTATACCCCCAAGGAAGTCTCAGAGAAGAGGAATTCATTCACCCTCCCAACCTTGGTGAGGGCCTATCTCATTCGGGGCTCACTTTCAACCTAGATCTTGTTAGATTCTCCTTCCTAGGGGAGCCACAAGTGGGTAAAGTCAGTCGAGAAGTATCCGTTCAGGGACTTGGACCAATTGTGACTTAGTAACATCCCATAAGTCTCTGGGATGTCCACCACTTGGATGTCAATTATGTTGGCTATCTTGGGGTCCTGAATGCGTTGAATCTAGACATTCTTCAATTCACCCACCATTTTTACAGCAGTTTTATCTAGTTGGATTACTGCATCGTTAGATGGGGTGGGTTAAAATCTGAGCTTCTGGCATATGGACAAAGGAATGATATTTCCCGAAGCCCCAAAATATACTAGGCAGTTGTGTATATTCTTTCCTTGTATGTTCAAGCCTAGCAGGAAGGGAGGATCTTCAGTGTTTCTCTGTAAGATAGTCAAGTTGGCATCCTCAAAAGAGACAATCTTGGGTGGGTGACTGATGGCTTTTGGGTTTCCCAAGAGCTTTAGAAGGGACTTCTTCTACTCAGGATAGTTGAGTAAAACCTCCATCAAGGTCATGGAGGTGGTGGTCTATTCTAACACCTTCGTGATGTCAAACCTTCCTCCCGAGAATTGGTGGCTTCCCTCAGCTGGGTCCTTAGCTTGGTTAGAGCTAGAACCTTTTGGAGGGACAGACCGATTAGTCATGTTGTCCTAGGGAGGAGTGTCCTTGGGAGGTGTGGGTGTGTAAATTGGTCCTTTATTAGCCTAAATTCGAGTATTGTAGGGAGTCTGTGGGTTGGTGAAGGCAGTGGCCCCAAAGGCTGGGATAGATTCATCAAAGAACCCTTGTAGTTCGGGTTCCTCTTTTTCTTCTATGGTGGTCCCAAAGAAGATGGTCTCACAGGCGAAGGCACCGTGAGTGGGCTCTTGTATAGGAGGGTCTGGGGGAGTAGGATCAGAAGCTTGTTGTCTGTCTAGTTGGGAAATCATGATGACTTTCTCTAGCGTGGCACAATTTACCTCATTGTGAGAGCCTATGTCATGCAATCTACACCAGTTGGTCATGGGCTGGAAGTCTACAACTAGCATGAAATGAGAAGGTCCAACGCTACCTTGATTGGTGTTTTGGTTCGGAGGTGGATCTTCGGTGTTAGCATTGTTACTCCATTGTTGTTGGTTGGGCTGAAGTTCGTTCTTGTAGTTTCTTCTTCTGACATTGTTGTTTCATTGCCCGAAGAAAATATTTCCTCCCTGGGGATTGGTGTTGTGGGGTGCAAAGGACCCTGCCTTCAGTTTACCCATGTCCACAGTCAGTGTAGACAATATTTTCCGGAGGGATTCAACCTTGGCGGTCAACTGGGTGTTTGCATCATAGTGTGACGGTTGTTGTTGTTGGTTCCCTGGGAAAGTGGTAGCGTTTGCCAAAGTCAAGGGTGGTAATCCTCTAGCTACAAATGACTAGAAGAAAGGCACTCTGATCAGTTGTGTCTGTGGTTGTTGCATTTGCTGCGGATGGTTCCAGGGAAAAGATTCCAAACCCGGTGTTGTCTGGGTCTGAGATGGATATACGTACCGGGCTTGTTGGTCTATCAGCGGTGGTGGGGGATTTATGGCCATTGTAGGGGCACCCATTGCTTGATTGGGGTTATATCCTCTGGCGTAGGAAGTTCTGTCAGGTATCATGTTAAATGGCATGCTCTGCCCAATCCCACCTGGGGATTTGTTAAGACCACAGGACAATTCTAAGGCTAGGTTGTAAGCCTTTGCCAAAGTATCCTAATTGTTGGGGGTGATTGTTCTCTAGAGGAAAGTGACAACAAAGGGGTCCATCGCATTGAGATAGGTTTGGATAGTTACATCTATGGATGGGATGAAGAGACTCGTGCTCCGCTTCAAGGCACATTAGAACCGATGATTGAATGCTGCAAGGGGCTTATTTGGTTCCTTCCTGATAGAAATGAACTGGATGTGGGACCACACTAGGTCCATGTGTACGTGGAAGGCAGCCAAGAAGGTGTCCTCCATGTCTTGCCAACTGTTGATGGAGTTAGCAGGAAGGTTAAGGTACCAACTCAGTTCATTCTATCCCAGGGATAGAGGGAACATCCGAGTCATAATGTCTTGATGTTGCATTTAGTGTTAGTTTATGGAATAATTGTATGCCTGCAGATGCTCTTCTATGGTTCATGAGCCTAAGTGCTAAGATTGAGGACAAATCTTTTCTGGGTGCGAAGTTAAATTGTTGGCTGCACCCAGAAAAGTTCCCATTGCGGACCTGATATTTCAAAAATATGCAGCCATTGGGGGTGTTAGATTTTGACTAGGCTGAGCGCTAATTCCTGAGATCATCTAGGGGACTTGGGTATTATGGGATATGCTAGATCCCCAGACAATGGTGGTTGACTTGGATTTTGGGGTTCATTTCTTTCGAGCGGGAGGCTCGAGTTTGACAAACCATCAGGGATTGGGAGTTGATCTAAGGACTCTTTCGAATCTTGGTGGTGAAAATGATCCAATCCCACTAAAGGCTTGACTCCTAAAACTATGGCTCGGGGAACCCTCGGGTGGTGTAAAATCTGAATTCTCAGAGGGGGATGAGTTCATGCCCTCCTTCAAGCGCCAGTTTCTATTGATAGCACTTTGTGACCGGGTCCGCAAAATTTTCCAGTAAAGGTTGTCCAGGGAAATGAGATTCCCTGAGCCTCTAAGCAAGTGAGAGTCAGGCCTCGACAGTGCAGGGGCTCAGTTGGGAAATGTGACTATTTTGTTTGAGGGGGATAGCTGGTTATCCTAACTCATCTTCTCCGGGGATTCAAGTAGGTGGGATTTCCTGCAAGCGCACATTCACTTAACAAATAAACTTTAAAAGATATTGTAGGTTTAGAAAGATTCCATCTACCTATAGTTATACTAAACATTCAAAACATCGACAATGCTCTAACACACTACACTAAATACTGAAGAAATACAAAACTATCAGCTCATATTTAATCAATAGCGGAGGAAAAGGAGGTCGTTAATCTACTTGAAGTATTAGAGCAAAGGACATGAAGGACACAAAGCATAAAATACCGTTAACCATAGATCATAATGCTAACAACGTCACTTATAGAACCCTTCTGTTAGAGTAATAGTCTATCGGGGTTACTAATTTAAATCATTATGATCTAATTAGTAACTTCCCTATTCACTCTAGTTTGCTTAAGCTAATCTTAGGTAGTTTCTATTTCTGTTAGTTTCCCTT
>MU225677.1:137850-151079 GCA_018584345.1 Thuja plicata | reverse complement strand
GATTGATCAGCTCTTCAGACACATGTCTTCTCTACCTGATCATGCACTTCAGTGGGGGTTCCAGCAGTATCTTCTGACAGAGTTTTCAGACATGCTTCAGAGATGCTTCTTGCTCTATTATTTTGCTTTATGTTTTGGGTACCTGATCAGGCCTNGTTGCCGGGACCCATCTTTCCTGCTTTCTGCAGTAGTTTCCTAGGTTTGGCTTCTCCCTAAGCTTATCTTAAGGGGGGGTGTTAGAGTAATAGTCTATCGGGGTTACTAATTTAAATCATTATGATCTAATTAGTAACTTCCCTATTCACTCTAGTTTGCTTAAGCTAATCTTAGGTAGTTTCTATTTTTGTTAGTTTCCCTTTTTAGGTTTTCGGCATCCTTTATAAGGATTGTCCGCTTTGTAATTCATAAGGAGATTGTATTATTTCAATCATTGTTAATAGAAGCTTATTTCTGTCACAATGCTTTTTCAATCTCTGGCCTATCGACCGCCATAGCTTCTGTTTCTTCTCTCTTCTGTCTGTTTCATTCTGTGTAACAACTTTGCATGCAGGTGTTTCTTGGGTAGATTGATATTCATCAATCTCAACACCTTCCTTCTTCATTAACATATCTTCCAGCAAGCACTGGTGTGTATTACAGTGGTGGCTCCAAGGGAGAATCTATCTACTAAGAATACTTAACAATTAAGGAGCATTGAGCTCTACAACTAAGAACTGAGAAAACTAAAATGTCATTAACTATGGACTGCAAAATCATCAATTTCGTCGACCCTTGGAATGAGGCTAGACTTATTATTTATACACATCATTTGACCTAAAACTTAACCTAATTTTTTTTACACCTTACAATATAATACTATTTTTCGATGGCCGGTACTACCTGCACCATGCTACAAAAGACCTCAAGATGGAAAAGGTCTAACATGTCAGAAGAATAAGACAAGAAGAAAGGAGTGGAAGAATTGGCCTTGAGAAGAGATTCAGGAAGAGAAAGAAGAAACTTGATCCCCCAGGGATCAAGGCTACATGCCTTATAAATGAGAAAGCGGCGCCCTGTCTCAGATGCGCCAGGTGTAACATTGAAGAGGAACCTCGGGATGACCATCTGTCAGAACCCTCTTGTCAAGCTGATGTGCCTTGTTGTGGTTACCTACTTTCTGACACTTTTATTACTATTTTGGAAGTGACCGGTCGGCCTTGGGAACTGGGACACGGGTCACTTAAAGAATACAAAAATGTGAGATCTGGAACTCCAGGATCTGGGAGCTCGCACCCCAAAGAATAAATGAATACAAAAATTACATCTCTTGATTGATCATCTCCGAAATCTTGAGGACCTTATTATTCTTTAGTTTTATTGAATGTCTGTAGGAGCTGAGCGATCCCGTCTTTGTCTATGTCCTTAAGGTTGGCCCATTGGTATTTAGCCGCCTCTAATTGTTTGTCCAAGTCCAGAACATTTTCCTTGAACTTTGCGGCCATCTTGGTCGCATCATGACTCTGGAGCACCATGCAAGTGAGCCTTGCCATTTTTTCTCTATCCATTCCCTCTAAGGATCCATACCAAGACTCCATCAGTTTGTCAAACTTTCCCAAGACATACTCCTCTGGAGTGCATGTTTCAGTGCTAAAGGGATCAGCACCAGAGACCTTGGAGATGAATGAGTTGTATAAATTGAAAGAAAAGTGAACTTCTTGGACTTTGTCATGCATAGCCCCTACCAGTTGCTTGATTACCTCTAATGTGAGGTCAAGTCTAGAGTGCTGGGTCTGGACAAAGTCAAAATACTCTTCTCCTAAAATTTTGGCCTCAAAGATAATTTCTTATTTGATGCCGGTGAGCTCTTCCATCTCGGCCTTCCGTGCATCATAATTTTTGATATCTCCCTCCCAGATGGAGATAGTAGTCTTAGCCTTATGTAGAGTGTTGCTGGCCGTGTACAAATCTGGGAGTGTGGATGCCAAGAAACGTCGGACGTTTCCCACTTGTTCTGCAACCCACTCATCAACTTCCTGGGCTTTTCTTTTCATGGACCTTAGTGCATCTACATCACTCTGAGGGAGTGGTATGTTAGACGCGGAGGCCCCGAGGGAATAGAAGTAAGAGGTTGCATGAGCTCTGTCAGCAACCCCATGAGATTAGCATTCTTTTCTTTTTCTGCCGTAAATTTCTGGGCCTCCTTTTCATAATGGGCCTCCACCACCTTGGTTTCTTCTTTCAATAGGTCGAGTTCACCCTGTTTCCCACTCTTCCTCAGTGATACCTCAGTGATGGAGTACTCATCGGCCTTAGCCGTTTCTTTGTCTACACCTAGGGAAGGTGTCATAATTTCCATGACTATTTCTCCACCCAACCCAATCTGAAGAGTATGGACTGTCCAGGCTTTCTTGGCCTTGGGAGGGTCCTGCATCTACGCCATCATCTCTGCCAAGGAGAGATGGGCCCTGGGGGGCGCCGGGGCCTTCCTCTTGTGAGACTCCACCAACCATTGTTGTTGTAGGGATGGCTTTGCAGCCAGAATCTGCTCTTGCAATTTCTCCCTGAGATCTTGTTGCACCCTTTCGACAGTATGAGCCATTTTTGAATCCTTCCATGTATCCTTAAGTTCACCAGCGATACTTACTCCGGTGTCCGTATCCTTGACAATTTTAGGATCATCATTTGTTTCCCTGGGGTTTCTCTCATCCTGCTGTTGTTCCTCAACCTCTGTTGCTGGGATGTCATCTTCCATGGGTGTATTCTCTAGAGGGGGGGATTCATTGGGCCAAGATTCAACATTTTGGCCGCTGTGATCACCTCCCCAAATGTTACCTTTGGGAGTGGTGTTTGGAGCACGATAGTTGGGGTCACGGTTGTTCCCATGGGTCCGATTTCCCCAACCGATGCCATTTTCTCATCTTGTGTCTATCTGCCCTCAGTCCTTATAAAATGTATCTCAAGGACTTCATAGGTATCCACCTATTCTTGTCCACTCTTTTCTTCTACCCGGGCTTCCTGCTCTTGTGAAGGCTCTTGCTCTGGGAGTTCGTCCTGTGCGGTGATTTCTTCAACCAATCTCTGGATATCCCCCTGCAAGTTTCCAATTCATCAGCTCTAAATACATCATCAAATTCATCCTGGGAGGGGGATTCTCTGGGATGTCCTCAGGTTCTTTCTCTGGCTTTGGGGAGTCAGAAAAAACAATTTGTACTTCTGGGATGCTTGGCATCCCGAGCTTCAGCTCCGCCCCATGTTGAGAGTTAGTTTTCTTTTTCTTTCTCTTGGTTACCAAAGGGGGCCCTGCATCCATTAGAGCTACCTACTCCTCTTTCACTCTAGCTCCTATTGCTTGGACCATCAATGCCGCCAACAAAGGGGAAGAGGGGGGACGAACGGGCCTAGTCATGAGGACCAGGGTGGCCAACTGCGTGATTAGTTTATCCTTCATCTGCTGGGAGACCATCAACATCTATTATATCTATTCCTCTTTTAGGACCATGTATGGGGCTTGTGACGGGGTCCCCATTATTATTTTTCCTTTATCCTCTCCCCGCGAAGAGGTTCCGGCCCCGGGGGTCAATCTCAGCACTGCCAGCCAACTCTGTGCGTACTCCCTAGGCATGCCTTTTTGAAATAAGCGTGGCTACACTCGACCATGTAATGAGTGATATATTAAATAGTTGGCCCCTCCTGGGCATCCCAATCTACATGAGGGAGAGCCATCTTATCTATTCCTTTCTCTTTTTACTAAGGATCCACTATGGACCCGGTGTCTGAAAAGTTATCCAAAATTTTTTGAAGCTTCAGCCTCTCCATCATCCCCATCATCATTTGGATGAAGTTCCAACTTTGAACTTCAAAACCATCTTGGCAATCTTCCTAGAAGTCCTCCATGTGGAATATATGGGGCTCTGATGCCCCGAGAAGTGTCATTGCTATGGCCAGAATACACATGTAATTCCCACAAGTGTTTGGGAATGAAACATTTACCACCTTCTTTATAGTGTACAAGGCATGCAATTCCAGCATCTGTCGGTAATATTCTAAAAGGATTATTTTGTTCCCACAGTGTTTGGGAAACAAATAGTGTTTCCCAAAGAATTCGATTACCCGAATGTAAGTATGCTGCTAGAACTAGATGTAGTAGTGGCCATAACTTTTGACCAAATCTATTTCCTCCTTAGAGAGATGATACTCAGGGTCTTGGGTAGGCATGAGAAGATTGTAATAGACGAAGGCATCATTAACCCGACAGAAGCTGAGGAAAATATCCTCCCATTGGATCAGCAGGAAATAATCCTAGGGAGCCTTTTACCTCAGGCCTATCCCAAGTTTTCCTAATGTGAGCATCCCTTTGTGACGGGGCATTGTTGTGCTAGAGCCCAGAGAACATAGGACGTCATGTAAAATTTTGAGGTCTGGGCCACCTGAAGGAACTGAGAGTCCACATGGTTTGAAATGATGGCGGCCTAATAAAAATATTGCTCACTGGTGAAGATGGATAATAGGAAGTATTACATCAGCCCTGAGATTTCCCGGGCATGGGGTTTCTCAAAAATCTTGCATAATGCTATGATCCCCATCTGGATGCTTTCCTTGAATTCAGATATGGGGATTTCCAACTTCATTCTTTTTGAATCTTTCTTTGGGGTCTTCATCCATTTGTTATACAGATATTGCCAGGCCATAACCTCTAGCTACTAAAATTGTGCCAAGGCATCAGATTGGGTGACGACGACTACTTTGTCGAACTAGGGAATCCCCAATCCTACCTGAAAAGTTGTAGCATCCAGGGAGACCATGGGTGTAGGATATCTGGTCAGGACTGGGGCGACGAGAATGATGGCCCAAACATAGGAGTTGTAATGTGCAGCCAGAGTGAGAATAAGTTCCAGGGCCTGTACTGAACATGAGAAGCAAGCAGCCTTCAAAATCTTGGATTCCCTAATATTGATGGCCAATTGGTCCCCAACCGTTCGCTAGATGAACATCATTTTGACCGGGGCATGCATCTCTGCCCACATTCCAACACTCGTGTCGGTGATTAACTGGACCTTGGATTCAATCTTTGATCCGGTAATAGTATTGTCCTTCAAATATTTCATGCTGAGGGAAAGATTTTTTAGGGCCCTTTCAATCTTGGACCTGACGACTACCCTGGTGACTTCTGTGGTGGGGAGATCTAGACTCCCGAGCGGTGAGGATGTAGAAGCCTCCGACATAGTGAAAATGTGATGTTTGAAAACCTGCAAGGTAAGGCGACTGTCAGAGTTCTCATAAGATAAAAAGACGCTGCTTAGGATTATGGAGAACTTACCACTGCATTGCACACTTTACCTAAAAATTTAGATTAGGTCAAAATCCGAAAAGATATGCATTTGATGTCAACTTAGGAATTCAATCATAATCCTGGCCCGGGGGTTTTAGCATACTTGACGGAAGTAAGATATAGGCTAGGTGAGGACGTGGGACTTGAAGTCTGGAAAACTAACCATTGGGAGACTTGACTGGAAAGTGAGTTGTCAGGCTTATGTAGGCCTCACATGGCCATGCAATAAATGGGAGTTAAGGTGACAGTGGCGCTAATTGTCCAAATGCGCACGGGATGAAAGCCACTTGGTGGATCTTAAATGCTCGCATGGGAAATAAATGTGCCATAAAGACTAACCTGATGATAGAGAGAGAAACTGCCATGGTCAAAACTAGCCAAGAGCCGAGTTCCAACCAGGTGGTATTCTGCCGTATGGGCGAGCTCATAAAATTTGGAAAACTAGACAAGAGCAAGGAAAGTTTGACCCAATATCGAAAGGATATACACTGAAAATACAACAGGGCTGAGGGATATATATATAACTTACAAAGGTTACATAATGTACAATCAACCAACACCATGCAGAACACATGAAAACCACCTATGCTACAACTGCGTAGAGGGCGGACAACCCTCTGCAAGTGCCAACCTACCACGGGAGGCGACAAAAGACCAGCGCCACAAGATGCGGCAGGGACAACGGGCAAAAACCAGACAGAAAAAAAAAATACAGAGCAAAATGAGAACAAAACCAGAAAACTAAAAATTGACAAGACTAGGGCTGAGAGCCTACCTAAAAAATGAACACAATGGAGAAAGTAGGCACGGGAGGCAACTTGCAACAAGCTAAACCCAGGGATTACCGCGAACAATCACTGCAATATCACTAGGTAACATCCACTAAACACAGGAGCAAAAGAAGTTTAAAATCATCTTAATTCACTTTGATTTTCTCTGGATACACAAGTGTTTTAATTGTGGTAATTGTAAAAGTGATGTGTAATTCCTATTTATACACAAGGTAAAAGCAAGTTACCCTTTTCTCTGCAAACTTTGGAATAGGCAAACCTCCGGACTCCGGGCCCAGGGATTCCATGTGACCATACCTTCTTTAGAAGAAGACGTCATGGTGGAGAATCTCGGAGTCTGGAATCCAGCTCTGGAAAGAACAAAAAACTCCAGGATCGGGCCCTAGAGGCGTGAAAGACAAAAGCAGAAAGAAAACACACCTCATGGGAGGGAAAGCCCAGAGAAGGAAACAAAGAAAAAAAAAGACAAGGCAAGAGCCAAAGCGAAAAGAGGGGACCCAATATTTTGCACACAAAATGTAGGGACGGGTATGCAGTGCATAACACATCCTCCACATTTTCATTCAAAATATGTGCAAAGTTCTTGAAAAGTAGTTAAAAGTATCATGGCACCTTTATGGTTTTGTAAAATAGGGCTTTAACAAATACCCAATCAATACATATAGGTAGTGACTCATATTGCATTTTGTAAATTTTTTTTATTTAATTCAATAGTATGGTCTAGATATCCAAACACAAACCATATGTATCACATAAGTACAAGAATCCATACATTATATCATTGCACATAAATAAACCTTAATTACAACAATATATTGTATACAGTCTACGGATCAAATCTTTATCAAATCTCTATATATGTTTTCTATGAATGCCCATCTTTCCAATCGATCATTATACCATATTTATAATGATATTTATTTTTGAATGAAAACAAAATTTATACTGATAAAATTTGAATGTAAAACTTCCTTTCAAGCTAATTAGAATATGATTTAGAATGCCTGATCACATTAAGGAAGAAAGTTCCAAGACATAAGACCTAGTTTATCCAAGCCACAAACTCTATACAAATATGTTCCAAGATATAAGACCTTTATCCAAGCCACTTATCCTATACAAATATTAGGGAAATTTTTTGTAACTATCAAAGATTTGAGCAATTAAATTTCCCTAGCAACAAACTAGAGTTTACAATGAAATTCTCTAATTTTTGACAGAAAAGAATAAACAATTATAAAGTTTTAAAGATACATTAATCATTGACTGTGATTACTATGTCAAACAATCCATTCCTTTCCAAAGGCCAATAATATGACTTAATAAATAATAAAAATTAAAAAACCCTAACTAGAGTTAATAAACTAGAGCAGAGACTAAGTTATAACAAGAAGATAACCATTAAATAATCGATAATGGAACGAACAAATCAATATTAATTTTCAAAAAGATCACTGCAATCGAATAATCAAATAATGAAATATTTAGTAATATTTCTTACTTACATAGTTTTATGCTTTTAGATTTTTTTGTTTTATTTCTAATAATGCACTATGTTTCATAAGTTTCTTGAAGTCTTTTGATGTATCTAAGATCTCTATATAATGAAGCTATTGTAATTTATTCATCATCAGTTAATCTAATCCTTGATCATTCGATCAAGAAATTCTTATAATCACTTGAATGAATAAAATAAATTATCTGTATTTCAATTTTATACATCTTTGAATCTTTCCAAAGAGTAGATTGGAGGGGAAGGTTGCAATAATCACAGGAGGAGCATTAGGCATTAGAGAAGCCACAGTTCACCTCTTCACCAAAAATGGAGCCAAAGTCATAATAGCAGACTTTAAAGACAATGCTAGTCACAAGCTTGTTGAATCTCTATCTCAGTAGGCAACTTACATTCACTATGATGTGAGCAAAGAGGAGGATGTGAAAGCATAAGTGGATTTGGCCATGCAAAAGAATGGACAATTAGACATTATGTTCAACAATGCAGGCAAGGGAGATGGGCATAAAACCAGTGTTGCAGATTATGAGATGGAGTAGTTTGAAACCACCATGAATGTGAATGTAAAGGGAGTCATGCATGGCATTAAACATGCAGATTCTGTTATGATACCCAACAGAAGGTGCATAATTTCCACAACCAGTATTGCAGGGGTGATGGGAGGCATTATATGTAAGTATATATAATATACTAAATTATTAAGTAAGATATATTACTCAAATATAATGATTAATCGATAATCGTAGGAACAAATCAATATTAATTTTCAAAAAGATCACTGCAATCAAATATTTCATGTTCCTTCTGTTACTTCCACACTAAGACACGGGTGGAGTATAACATTATCTATGGAAGGGTGGGAATCAAAGAGACCATTTGATCGTCAATAGAAAATGTTCACAGGGTTTGTAAATCCCAAATGTTTGTAGTAAAGATCAAATCCCAAATGTTTGCAGGGTTTGTAAATCCCAAATGTAACGATATTATATTTTTACTCAAATCCCAAATGTTTGCAGTAAAGATCAAAATTGATATTATATTTTTACTTTTATGCAGTGGAGAAATCATATAGAATGATTTAGTTGTCCCGTGTTGGTGTTGTGGAAAGAGTTGCAGAGATTGCGTACCATACACATAAATTAGTGTAGAAAAAACTGAGTTAAATTGATATTATATTTTTACTTTTATGCAGTGGAGAAATCATACATAATTATTTAGTTGTCCCGTGTTGGTGTTGTGGAAAGAGTTGCAGAGATTGCGTGCCATACAAAGAAACTAGTGCAGTAAAAACCTAGTTAAATGTAGAACTAGTACCTACGAAACCCTAGACTGCAATGTGCGTCCTGTTTACAAGCATTCTTCAAAAATTAGCCAAGATTTAAAAAAGGACGAGTGTGGGAAATACTTGTGCAGCAAGGGGTAGATGTACTATTTAGAATAGTCACTGTGTCACTCAGCCTCCTTCTCTCGACCTCCTCTCGAGTCTTCATTATTCCGCAAAATGATTTGGTTTCACTTTTTTTTCATGTATACCCCGAACCTATCGGCATTCTGATGGTCTATTTAAAACCCATCAGAATTCTAACACCTTCGGGGGATATTATAAAAAAAAAAGCCCAAATTCACAAGAAAAGCTCAACTGTCAGAAGTTTCCATCAAAATTTAGCCCCAAATGTAGTAGTGTGGTGCAAACATGGGATAAAAGAAACACAGAAAAAGGCAAAGAAAGGCTCTGACAGTTGATGAGGTTGCAGCAAATAAAGAGAAAGAGGCAAAACAACAACGAGAAAGAAGAGCAAGAATTCAAAACTTAGATATTTTGGAGCATCGAGTTCACTAATTAATTCAGAAGATGAGAACAATAAGGACACCATGATGGATGCAGAGGTTGAAGAAGAAAACACAATAGGAGCAAATTTAGGTGCATTTTCTAATCAAGTGTTGGATACATGTATGTCTTCATAGCCAAATAAAACTTATTGTGATGAAGAACTTGATATTTTTGTATTAGCGGGTTACTCTTTAAATCAATTAGATTTTATTTTAGAAAATAGAGTAACAGATTATATTGCACATCAAACACCAAAAATTAGTAATGTTAATCATAATGATAAAGAAACTAAAAATCAAACACCAATTGAAAGTAAAATTCAAACCCCAATTGAAATTGACAATCAAACGACAATTGAGATCAACAATTTGGATATAGACATATAAACAACAATTGAGAAAGAAACCCCTTTGAATGATAATGAAATGATTAAAAAATTTCAAATTAAAAGTGATGTGCTAGATAATTTGCATGGTTCGGTTTCATGGAGACAGATTAGGACATACGCGAGTAAATTATTTAGACAATTTTTTTATAATAAGAAATTTGGGTTTCAATGTCAATTAATGTTACAACTAATTAAAATGAGTAAAACGAAAAAAGTGATGAAGAGGTTAGGCATATTTATGAAATCCAAAAAGAAGGATGAGTCTCTAAAACAATTTGTAACAACAGTTGCTAGTGCCTTTGACACAATCGAAAAGAAAAGTTGTTCTAAAGATAGGAATGTGGCACGACGAGCAATAACATCATCTCTAGTAAACAAAACTACTTCTAATAAAAGAATGATGAAAAACATAAGGGGAAATCTTAATATTCATTGTAAAACTTTAACAAGAGCTGTAAAGAGAAGAGTTAGCTTTGAAAGTGATCCGACAAACCATTTGTGGAGCTTTAGTGGCAAACTTCCGAGATCTGACATTAAACTTACTAGTGAAGTCAAAAATTTAATTAAAATTTTTTGGCACGATAATACAAGAGTATCACCTAATGCTAGAGATGTTATTAAATTAAGAGTCAGCTCAAAAATTTGTGATCCACATCCAAAACATCTTTTGGATATGACTCAAACTAAATTGTATAAAAAATTTGTGGATGTTAAGGTGTTAACTATTTCTATTAGTCAAAGATCTTTTGAAAAAGGTAAACCATGGTATGTAAGGATTAACAAGGAAAGAGTAACGTGTTGTTGCAAAATTCACGTTCAATTTTTTTATCATTATGATATATTTCGATCTATAATTTTTACCATGCATATTAATGAAATGTTGCAAGAATGTGGTATAAATATACCACCTCAAACTATAAAAGAATTTATATCAGGTTTGTTTTGTAACCCACCTAATGAGCATTTTTTTCTTTTGAATGTATGTGTTTCTGGTGTATGTGATGTATGTGGTAATCTTGCATTTTTAGATGTATATTTGCATGAAAATATTTCAATTGATTTTGGTCATCAATTAGTTGATGTAAAAAGATTTAAAACTATTGAGTATCCATTGAAGGATGGAAAGGTTGGAAAAAAGTGTGAGTTAATTACTTAAAAAGTTAGTGTTCATGCATTTATGAATGAATTCAAGAATAAGGTTGTACCTAAATATGTGAAACACTCCCAAAATTCTAGATGGCTTGATGGACAATTTCGCATATGCAAGAATACATTTCCAATTGGTAGTATACTTTCAGTTGTTGACTTTGCAGATAAATACACACTTATGACTGATAACTATCAAGCTCTGAGTCTAATGACTGTACTGAATCTAAAATGCCTTGCATGCTGTCTGCAAGGTATAGTAGCTGTGAAGGTGGGTGAGGCTCATGTCTAATGGTATTAATGTCACGTGTGATGGCATCTAGATTTCTCCTCATATTATCCCTCAACTCTATAGGAGTGGGTGGAGGTGGAGGTGGAGGTGGAGGTGCTTGTTGACCTAAAATCTCCTCAATATCAAAATGATCCATGGGTATATAATCTGCAAATGTATATACAAACATGAAAATTGACAATTACTATATAATTTACATTTTACCTTACAAAGATCTAATTCATACTTATAATTAAATGCAACATTTAATTTAGAAATATAAATTAAAAAATATAAGAGAGAGAGAGCGAGAGAGAGAGAGAGAGATCATATTATGTCTTATTAGTAGTTATTGGTCTTAAGGTTCCTATTACATCTTATTAGGTCCTATTGGTCCTAATTGGTCTTAATAGGTCATATTATGTCTTATTGTTCCTAAATTAGGTCTTAATAAGTCAGGTATTGGTCCTAATTGCTCTTAATAGGTCAAGAGAGAGAGAGAGAGATCCTATTAGGTCTTATTATGTCTTATTAGTAGGAATTAAGTATTTTTGTCTTATTAATAATTTTAGGTCAAGGAATTGGTCCTAAGGGTCCTATTACATCTTATTAGGTCTTAAGGGTGGACCATTATGTCTTATTATATCTTATTATATCTTATTAAGTCTTAATTGGTCCTAAATTAGGTCTTATTAGTATACATATTAGGTCTTAATAGGTCATATTGGTCCTAATTGGTCTTAATAAGCCATATTAGGTTTGAAAGTTCCTAAATTAGGTCTTATTAGGAGATTATGTGCACGTGTGTGTGTGTGTGTGTGTGTGTGTGTGTGAGAGAGAGAGAGAGAGAGAGAGAGATTAGGTCTTATTATGTCTTATTATTTGGTATTAGGTAACTTTATATCTTATTAATAATGTTAGGTCAGGCAACATGTTCTAAGGGTCCTATTTCATCTTATTAGGTGTTAAGGGTGGACTATTACATCTTATTAGGTGGACTATTAGGTCTTAATTGGTCCTAATTGATCTTAATAAGTCCTATTAGGTCTTAAGGGTTCTATTAGGTCTTATTAACTTGCATATTAGGTCTTAATAGGTCTCATAGGTCCTATTAGGTATTATTGGTCTTATTAGGTCCTAATCTAGGTCTTATATGTTCTATTAGGTCTTAAATTTGTCCTGCTAGGTCTTAAGTGGTCTTATTGGGTCTTAAGGGTCCTATTAGTTCCCACTGGGTCTTAATTAGTCTTAATTTGTCAAGTAATAGGTCTGAATTGGTCTTATTAGTCACATGTTAAGTCTTAATTCTAGTTCTATTAGGTCTTAAGGGTCCTATTAGGTCTTATTAGTAGGTATTAGATCTTATTTAGTCTTTTATGTGTGTGTGTGTGAGAGAGAGATAGAGATAGAGATTATTGTTTATTTTTTGAACCTAGGGTTTGCAATTTTGTTTCAGTTGTGTCCAGGTTTACATTTAAATTATTTTCTACCTACAGTTTCTTGTTTCAGTTGTGTTTAGGTTTAGGTTTTCTACCTAGGGTTTTAAGTTTTGAAAGTCTTATTGTTTTCTACAATAATTTACAATGTAAAATAAAACTAAACATAATGTAATTTACTATAATCCTATTAAAAAAACAAACTTAAAACATTAAACATAATACATATTTGTATACACCCTAAAATGGTCGCCTAGACTTTGGGCCCCATTTCTCAATTTATCAAATCCTTGAATCAATATTTTCAAATATCAACAATATCAATTATATCAATTTCCCTGATCAAATCATAATCAATTCAATATTTCGTAAGGTTTGAGCCTTATTTAATTTAAAAGAAAAAAAATAAAAATAAAATTCTTATTTAATTAAGAGAACATGCTCTCTTTTAATTAATTAAAAATCTCTTTTAATTAAATAATAAAATCACTTTATCCTAAGTCTTTATTTAATTAAAAAGAATTTCCTCCTCTTTTATTTAAATA
>MU225677.1:62763-84821 GCA_018584345.1 Thuja plicata | reverse complement strand
TGAAGCATATAAGCCTCTTAACCGAGTAGGACTTAAAAGTCTTTTTCAATTGAGATACATCCCAAGGAGTATCAAAAATTTTGATCACAAAAGTAGCATTGGATATGCCCGATACCTATTGACAGGCTAAGTGAGTGTTTGATCAAGGATGGTAGAATTAGATGCCAGATACTAGTTGAAAAGCTATTTATAAATCCTCTAACAAGGTCACACCTAACAATGTGTTTGTAACCTTTAACAGGGCTAGCTCCTAATAGAGCTCACTTCAGAAGAGTGAAAATTTGGGGTACCGGTCCCAGTGGTTTTTCCCTTAATAGGGTTTCCACGTTAAAATCCTTGTGTTACGTGTTTATGGTTTATCACTTTACTCTTTTACATTTCACATATGCAATTATGGATTTATCGGTATACTCTACATATTTACTATGTTTCAGTAAATAGTTAACTGCTTATTGGTAATCATAAAGAAGAGAGATTAAGAAAGCTATCCGACAAGTAGAAAATTGATTAAAGTATTTCAAGGCATACATCTTGTAGGATAGAAGATAACTTGAGACATGATTAGTGGTTATAAGTTTTAAGGGTTGGTTTAAGGATTAAATTTTGAGGCCACTGATTCATCCCCCCTCTCAGTTATTAATAACAATTGGTATCAGAGCTTGTGTGCTTAGAAGGAAGGTTTCAAGACCTAAGCTAAAGATCACAAGATGAACAGACGAGATGTGCCCAAGTTGAAAAAAGATAATTTTGCTTCATGGCAGAGCAGAATAAGACTCCACTTATCAGGTATTGGTAATGATGTTACTCAATGTACTTAGATACTAAATATGTGTTTCCCACAGGAGCACCAACAGTTGAAAAATTGAGAGAGAAACATGAGCACAATTGCATGATGATAGAGCTTGCTTCCTCACTCTCTGATGCTGAATTTGAAGATGTCAAAACTTGGAAGACTGCAATGTAGATGTGGGACAAATTGATGCTTGTACATGGTGGTGACAAGAATGTTTTGAGAGAAAAGGTAGAAAGCCTTAGAGGAAAGTTTGATGATCTCAAAATGAAAGAAGGTGAAAAAATCACTCAGTACAAGACATCAATCAAAGAGGTAGTCAATGCTATCCGAGGAGTTAGAGGTATACTAGAAGAAGATATAGTGGTAAGTAAAATTTTAAGAACCTTGCTGCCTACTTATGATATTAGAGTATTTTCCATTC
Organism: Thuja plicata; assembly: GCA_018584345.1. Classification (NCBI taxonomy): domain Eukaryota; kingdom Viridiplantae; phylum Streptophyta; class Pinopsida; order Cupressales; family Cupressaceae; genus Thuja; species Thuja plicata. The sequence continues at coordinate 83,607 of MU225677.1, read as the reverse complement.
AAGAAATGAGAGAAGTAGCAAATAGAAATGTTTCTCTACACAGTTTGATTGGAAGACTGATTTCATTTGAGATGAACAACTTTGATAATAGTGTCTTACCAAATATAGAGTCTGCATTCTATTATGCCCTGCATACCCGTCCCTACATTTTGTGTGCAAAATGTTGGGTCCCCCTTTTTTGCTTTCTGCTTTTGGCTCTTGCCTTGTCTTTTTCCTTTGTTTGTTTTCCTTCTCTGGGGTTTTCCTCCCCGTGATGTTGTTTTTGTTTTGTCTATCTCTCGTGTCTCCGAGGCCCAGTCCTGGAGTTGGTCATCCTTTGTTGGGAGCCAGATTCTGGACTCCATGATTCTTCACCACAATGTCTTCTTTTCTTAAGATGGTATTGTTGCATGGAATCCTCGGGCCCAGAGTCTGGAGGTCTGTCTGTCCTTAGTTCATGGAAGGAAAGGTAACTTGCTTTTACCACGTGTATAAATAGAAATTACCTGTCATTTTCACGTTTACTATGATTAAACACTTAAGCAATCTGAGTGATTTGAGAGCGATTTAGCGATAATCCAGTGTGAGCCATTCCAAGCTATTCTGAGCAATTGTGAGTGGTTAGTGGTGGCAAGTGCTGATCGTCTGACGGTAGAAGCTGTTGCAGAGCATTCACGGCAAGTTTCTTTCCTCGCCCCTCCTTCATTTTTAGGTTGGTGCCTTCCTTCCTTTCTATTTTCCTACTTTTTGGTTTTGTCTAGTTTTCGTGTCGTCTTGCATTTTGTTGCGCTTCATTCTAGTTCACCGCCCGTTGGTGGGTCGGCTCTGCTAGAGGGTTGTCTGCCCTCTGTGCAGATGTAGTAGTCTGTAGATAGTGTGAAGGGTTGTAAATGTTTGTACAGTTCTCTGGTTTTGTAAATATCCTCTCTTCATTTTGTGTGTGTATATGTGTACATTTGATGTATATTATTGTGTATCCCTCTGGTTTGCATGTATATACCCTTCAGCTCTATTGTGTGTAGTGTATATTTTTTGTATATTCTTCTTGGTAGTTTGTCGAGCTCACCGTGCTACATTTTATTTCTGGTTTCTAATATGCGAGCTCACTCTGTGCAGAATACCACCTGGCTAAAACTCGGCTCTTGGCCGGTTTTCAACCAGGTGGTTTTCTCTTTCCTCCATAAACCAGCCTACCATTCATTTATGTCCCATGCGTGCATTTAAATTTGTCCAAGTGGCCTTTTCTTTTTGCGCATTCAGATAGTTGGCTCCATTTCCATCACCATAACTTCCATTTATTGCATTCCCATGTGGTGTCCACATGGGATTGACGGCTCACTTTTTGTGCACACCTTCCAATGGTTAGTTTTCCAGACTTTGGGTCTCTCACCATCCCCTTACCCATGTCCTACCTTTACTAAGTGTGATGAGATCCCTAGACCTGGATGTTGGTTAAATTTCTAAGTTTGCAAAATATATATGTACTTTTTGGGTTTTTGAACTAAGCTAACCTTTCAGGGAAAGCGGGTGCTACGATGGTAAGATTTTCAGACCCTGACATTTTTATTTATCTGTACATTCTAACGGTCGCCTTGCCTTGCAGGTTTTCAGAACAACATACTTTCAACATGTTTGAAGCTTCCGCATCTTCACCACCTAGGAGTCCGAAGCTTCCTTCTACGGCAGTTACCAGAGCAGCTGTTAGGTCTAAAATGGAGAAGGCTCTAGAAAAACTTCCCATGAGCATGAAATACGTAAAGGAAAATGTCATCGTGGGCTCAAAGATTGAGTCCAAAGTCTAGTTCATTACCAACACCAACATCAAGACATAGCCCAAGATGTGGGCCTTGGTAAAAATGATGTACATTCAACGACAGGCCAGAGATCCATTGGCCATTAAATTTGGGAATTCTGAGATTCTCAAGGAAGCTTGCTTCCCGTGCTTGGTGCAGTCACCGGAGCTTATTCTCACACTTGAAGCTCACTACAATACATCCATCCAGGCAGTTATGCTTGCAGCCCCAGAGCCAACTAGGTATCCCACCCCTATGGTGTCTCTCGATGCCGCAACTTTTTAGATGGGGTTGGGGATTCCTCAGTTTGATAGGCCAGCTGTAGTTACCAGGTCAAATGCCTTGGCACAGTTTAATCAGTTTGAAGAAGTGGCCCGCTTATATATGAATAATCATTGGCTCAAGACCCCAAAAAGGGATCCCAAGAGGATGAAGTTAGAAATCCCCAGGTCTGAATTTAAAGAAAGCATCCAGATGGGGATGATAGCATTATGCTGGGTCTTTGGGCAACAACAAGTCTGAGAATTCTCCAGGTGGATGTATTACTTCTTACTTGGTATCAGCATGGGTGGTGAATATTTTGGCTGGGCCACCATAATTTCAAATCACGTGGATTCTCAGTTCTTTCAGATAGCCCAAAAGAAGAAGTTTTATATGAATTCCTATGTTCTCTGGGCCCTAGCACAACAATGACCCCGCACCAATGGGCTACTCACCGACGGTGTACTCAAGATAGCTCTGGGTCAAAAAGCTCCTTGGGACCATTTCCCATAGATTCAATGGGAGGCTAGCTTCCCCAATTTTTTCCAGGTAAATGATGCTTTTGTTTACTACAACCTTCTCACACCCACCCAGGATGCCGGATATCGCCTGTCTACAGAGGTGATGGATTTGGTCTGGAGCTATGGCCATTATTATATACAGTTTCAACAACATACATACATAAGGGTAACCGACTTCTCTGTGAAACCATACTTGTTACCCAAACATTGTGGGAACAAGATAATTCTTTTAGAATATTGTAGACAGATGATGGAGCTACATACTTTATTCACCTTGAAGAAGGTAACAAAAATTCCATTCCCAATCACTTGTGGGAATTTTTCATGTAGTCTGGCGACCACCAAAGAAGTGGATAATGAGCTTAAAAGCTATAACTTGGCAGAATTTTACTTAGCGCAGAAGAATTTTGATCCACATGGGAAGATTGCGATGACACTTCCCCGGGCATCAGAGTCCCAACAATATCACATGGAAGATTTATGGGAAGATTGCCAAGATGACATGGAAGTCTGGGGCTGACATTATGTTAGAATGACCGTAGGGATGATGGAAAGATTAAAGCACCGGAGATTTCTGGAAGACTTCTCAGACGCCGGCTCCACAGTAGATCCCTAGTACAAAGCAAAGGGGATTGATAAATTGGCCCTCCCACCAGTGGACTGGGATGTCTAGGAAGGGCCCACTATTGAAGAGTTCACCCACAATGTGGTCGAACGTAGCCACACCTATTTCAAGAAGCTGTGCCCTGGGAGTGTCTGTCGGGCTGCCCAGCCGATACCAAAGATAACCCTGGGGGCTGGGACTTATTCACAGGGAGGACTAGACAAAGGAAAAGGAATAATGGGAACTCTGACCTTACAAGAGGTCCCCATTAAGGAGCAACTGTAACAATCATTGGCAGCCTCCCATTAGATGAAAGATAAATTGATCACACAGCTGGCTACTCCGGTACTCATGACCAGACCAATTCATCCTCCCTCCTCCCCTTCACTGGCAGCCTTAATGGTTAAGGAAACGGGGGTAGACCCGGAAGAGAAAGAAGTACTAAGAGATGCAGGGCCACCCTTAGTCACTAGAAGAAAGAAGAGGCTCAACCAAAAGCCCAAGGCAGAGCCGGAGCTGGGGATGCCCTAGATCCCATAGATTGAGATCCTTTCCTCCGATTCTCCAGAGCTAAAAAGAGAACCAGAGCCTGCTGATGTCTTGTCCAATCCTCCCCCGCACGTTGAATTCAATGATGTTTTTGCAACCGATTAGTTTGGGAATCTACAGGGGGACATCGAGCAAACATAGGCTGAAGTCCCAGTGTAGGAAGAGGCTCAGGAACAAGAACCTGTGTAGGAGAAGGAAGAATAGATGGAGGAAGAAAAGGAAATAGAACAAGAGGTTTCCTTCGAGGTCCTGGAGATATAGGGCATGAGAGTGGATCAACAAAGGCAAAGTGAACAAAAGGTGTCTGCTGAGGGAATCAGACCTTCGGGAACAACCGTAACCTTAGCCACCATATCCCAAATGCCACTCCCAAAGATTAAATTTGGGGAGATGATCACCATGGCCCAAACACTAAATCTTGGCCCGATACCTCCCCCATTTCCAAAAGATGTACCAATAGAAGAAGAAATCCCAGTGATAGAGGCTGAGGAACAAGAAGAGCGACAAGAGGAAGAAACCCCCGGGGCGACCAATGAAGGCCTGGATGAAGCAAAAGATACAGATAACAGGGCTGAAGAAATAAACATTGCCAAGGAAGATGTCGCAAGAGAGTCAAGAGATGCAGAGAAGGAGCCGGGTGAGACCCACACCACCAAAGAGGAACAACAGAAAGATACTAGGGAAGAACCCAGGGAACAAACTTTGGCTAATAAGCCACCCCTGCCACCATAGTGGTTGGTCAAAACCAAGAAAAGAAAAGCTCTGCTGACCCCTAGAGCTCATCTCTCCCTGGCTGAGATGATGGCTCAGGCCTAGGACCCACCAAAGGCCAAGAAAGCCCAGACGGTTTATACTCTTCAAACTGGGCTGGGTAGAGAAATAGTTGCAGTGGTAGCAACACCTCCCCCAGACGCTGACGAGGCAACCACCGAGGCTGAAGATTACAACATCACAGAGATATCACTGGGAAAGAGGGGAAAATAGGGTGAGGTAGACCTGTTGAAGGAGGCGGCTAAGGTATTGGAAGCCTGTTATGAAAAGGAGGCCCAAAGGCTCAAGGAAGAAAAAGAGAAAATTGCAAACCTTATGGGATTGCTAACTAAGCTAGCTCGGCCTATCAGTGCCATTCCTCTAGAGGCCTCCACATTTGATGCACCACTACCGCAAAGTGACATAGATTCATTGAGGGCGATGAAGAAGAAGGCCCAGGTGGTAGATGAGTGGGTTGCTCTATAGGTAGGAAACGTTTGGCATTTCCTGGTATCCACCCTCCCAAACTTATATGCGGCCCGACATGTCTTGCATCAGGCTGAAACCACTATCAACATATGGGAGGGTGACATAGAAAACTATGAAGCATGGAAGGTAGAATTTGAAGAACTCCTCGGCCTCGGGGAGGAAGTAGTTTCTGAATCTAGGATTTTGGGGGAGGATTTGTTTGATTTTGTGAGGACCCAAAACTCTAGACTTGACCTCACATTGGGGGTAATCAAGCAACTGGTGGGAACTCTATAGGAAAAGATTAACATGGTGCAATATTCTTTTAATTTATACAAGTCTTTTGTTACGAAGGTCTCTAGAGCTGACCCTTTCAGCACTGATACTTACACACCGGAGGAGTATGTCCTAGGGAAATTCGATGAGCTGATGGAATCAAGATATCAATCCCTGGAGGGAGTAGATGGTGCACAGATGACAAGCATGATGTGGCAAAAATGGCCAATGAGTTTAAAGGAAATGTTACAGACCTGGGGGAATAGATTGAGGTAGCTAAGTATCGGTGGGCCAGTCTAAAGGAAATTGATAAGGACAGAATCTCCCGCCTCCTCTAGACCTTCAATGACAATAAGCAGAAATAAAGATTCTTTGGAGGCCAGAGAAAACCCAAGAATTTTGTATTCTTGATTATTTTGAAACGTAAGTTCCTAGATCCCGGAGTTCTGGATCTCATACTTTGTATTCTTTAATGGGACCTGTGTCCCGGTCCCTGTGGCTGACTGGTCACTTTCAAGCAGTTAATAAAGGTTGTCAAAGGTTGTTAGAAGGAAGATAGCTACATTGAGGCACATCAGATCAACAGTTGGTTTTCTGACAGATGACCTTCTCGAGGTGCCACTTCAGATATACACCTGGCACATTGGAGACAGGGTGCCACATTTCCCATTTATGAGGCATGTAGCCTCGCTTCTTGGGGAATCAGATTTCTTCCTTCTCCTTCTTGGCTCTCTTCTCAAGGCCAATTCTTCTACTCCATTCTCTTGTCTTATTCTTCTGGCATGTCAGACCTTCTCCGTCTCGAGGTCTTTTGTAAAGTGGTGCAGGTAGTACTGGCCACAGGATAGTATATTTTATGGTAGGATATGAAATAGGGTTAGGGTTAGGGTTAGAAGAAAATGTGTATAAATAGTAAGTCCAGCCCTTTTTCAAGGGCTGGAAAAATTGATAATTTTGTAGTCCATAGAAATAGAGAAGTAGTATTTTCATTTTGTTGCAGAGCTCAATGCTCCTTGGTCTTTAAAGCTTTCAGTAGATTAGATGCTCCCTTGGAGCCACCATTGTACCATGCACCAGTGCTTGCTGGAAGGATTGTTAATGAAGAAGAGATGGTTCTTGCAATGACGTTATTGGCTCTTTGTCTTCTGAGTTAATGGTATTTTATGTTTAATGTTCTTCATGTATCCTACTCTGATATTTTAAGTAGATTAACGACTTCCTTTCCCTTGCTACTGATCAAATATGAACTGATGGTTATGTATTTCCTCGGTATTTAGTGTAGTATATCAGAGCATGATCGATGTATTGAATGTTTAAACATAACTACAGGTAGATGAAATATCTCTAACCCTGTAGGATCTTTTTCAATTTATTTGCTAAGTATAAAATGCTTGGAGAAACCTCACCTTCTTGAATCCCCGGAGAGAATGAGTTGAATAAACTGGCTATCCCCCTCGAAAAAAGTCACATCTCCTAACTGAGCCCTGCACTGTCGAGACCCGATGCTTAGGTGCTTGGAGGCCCTGGGAATCTCATTTCCCTAGACAACCTTTGCAGGCAAAGTTGGCTGGTACCCCGGTACCCGGTGACAACTTACACCTATTGGCAAACCCGGTCACCAAAGTCTCGTCAACACATTCAAAACTTCTATGAGAATAAGTAAATCAAGTCATAAAAACACTATGAGAAAAGATAGTGATAGTGAAAGTGAAGAAGATGATCTTGATGAAATTGAAGCACTTATGGCCAAAATTATGCAGAGAGGCAAAGGTAAATACAAAGGTAAATTACCACTTGTTTGTTCTAATTGAAAAGAGATTAGACACTTTGCTGCAAGATATACTAATAGAAGAAAAGATGATAGAAGTAATGACAGATCATTTGAAAAGAAGTTTGACAGAGGTGATTACAGAAGCTATCAAAAATCAGAAAGAAGAGATACCTGAGACTACAAGGACAAAGGAAAGAAAGACAGTTACCTAGAAAAATGCAAAGATGATGATACTGACACTGAATCTGATGAAGACATCGAGATGGTGTTTGTGGCAGTAAAAGATGATTTAGATGATGATGAAGAAAGGTATGTAGAAAATTCACTCATATCGAAGGTTAGTAAAAATGATGTTTGGATCATAGATAGTGGCTGCACTCACCATATGACCGGTGATAAGAAATTTTTTGAGACTTTTGAATACTATAAAGGTGGTTCAGTAAGAATGGGTAATGACACACCTTGTCCAGTTGAAGGTAGAGGAACTATAATGTTGAATAACTAGATAAAATGTGAAAATGCATATTGGGTAAATGGATTGAATTATAATCTATTGAGTGTTTCTCAGCTAAATAATTTATGTCACAACATAGCATTTGAAAATAAGAAGGCAAAGATCTTTAATAAATCAGGAAATCTGAATGGTACCGGTGAGGAGACAAAAGGTAACTTATTCTATCTGAATGATATTGACACCACTTGTTTGATTGCTACAAATGAAGACATATGGTTGTGGAAAAAAATATTATGGCATGTGAACTTTGACAACATGATAAATATTAGCAAAAAGAGAAATGTCAGAGGCTTACCAACGATGACCAAGCCCAACAACATCATGTGTAAGAATTGTCAAAAAGGTAAAATGACAAAGTCTAGTTTTAAAAGCAAAACCCATACATCTGATGCAATTATAGAATTAGTCCATACTAATTTATGTGGACCTATGAGGACAAAGAGCTATTATGGAGATAGATATTTTATTCTCTTTGTAGATGATTACTCTAGAATGATGATAGTCATGTTTCTAAAAGATAAATCAGAAGTATTTAAGATGTTTAAATGGTATAAGGAAATGGTTGAGAAGCAAAGTGGTAAGGAGTTAAAATGCTTAAGCTTTGATAGAGGAGGGGAATTTATTTTAGATGAATTCACTAACTTTTGTAATGAGCATGGAATCAAAAGACAGGTCTCTGCACTGAGAACACCACAACACAATGGAATTGCTGAAAGAAGGAACATATCCATAGTTTATTGTGCAAGGACACTGCTGATAGAGAAAGGGATCACCCAAATCTTCTAGAGAGAAGCTGTCAGTACTGCTATTTACACATTGAACATAGTACAATTGAAGAAGGACACCATTAAAAAACCTTATGAGCTATGGTATGGTTACATGCCTAATGTAAGTTATTTCAAAAAAACTGGCAGTCAATGCTATATCTTAAAAGATGATAGAAATGGAAAACTTGACTCCAAGAGTGATGAAGGAATCTTTCTAGGGTATTCTACCAAGAGCAAGGCTTATAAATGTTTGAACAAAGCCTCTAACAAAATTGTTGAAAGTGCAAATGAAAGATAGATGAATTTGCAAAGAAAAATGAAAAGGAAAGAACTAAATAACCAAAGGACTACAATAGGTTCACTTACAGTGAGGAACCTGAAACTCTAACCGATCAATAATGTAGAGCTCCCAAGCAACAAATCATTGCACCCGAGCATCAGGTTGCAAATACCAATGATCAGAATATTGCTCAAAATGATGCACAAAGTGACGGAGAATAGAATGAAGAACAAAATGATGATCAAGCTAATAGACAAAGAGCTGAACCTGTAATTGCAAGATATGTCAGAAGGAACCATCCACAAAACCAGATCATAGGAGACAAGAAGGCTGGGATGAGAACCAGAAGTAAGTCTCTAAATACAATATGTCTTATTTGTGATTATGAGCCCAAATCTATCAATGCCGCACTAGATAATGATGAATGGATAAGTGCTATGAAAGAAGAGATTGAAAAGATAGAGAAAAACAAGACATGGACACTTGTACCAAGACCAGATCACAAGAAGGTCATTGGTACAAAATGGATATTCAAGAATAAGCTAAATCAGAATGGAGAAGTCACAAGAAATAAAGCAAGTCTAGTATGCATGGGGTATGCACAAGAAGAAGGAATTGACTATGGAGAGACCTTTTCACCCATTGTTAGACTAGAAGGAGTAAGAATATTACTTGCTTATGCTGCATATAAAGGATTCAAGGTATATCAAATGGATGTCAATTCTGCATTCCTAAATGGAATACTTGAAGAAGAGGTATACATTGAACAACTAGAAGGGTTTGTTGATCCAGATAAGAGGGCCATGGTATATAGACTTCACAAAGCCCTATATGGATTGAAACAAGCACCCCGAGCCTGGTATGAAAGACTTCATTCATATCTTATAAGTATTGTATTTGTAAGAACTAGTGAAAACAATAATCTTTACCTGAAGGAAGATACTGATGCTAACATTTGATTGCTGAGATATTTGTTGATGACATCATATTTGGAGGCAATGATATGCTATGAAAATTATTTTCAAATGAGATGAGCAAAGAGTTTGAGATGTCTATGTTTGGAGAGATCAAGTTCTTTCTTGGTCTTTAGATCATGCAACAAGATGAAGGTATTTTTATTACACAATCCAAGTACATCAAAGAAGTACTAAAAATATTCAAGATGGAAGAGTCCAAACCACTTGGAACACCGATGGCAACTGGATGCAAACTGACAAAGGAAGACAAGTCATCAGAGGTAAATCAGACTTTGTACAGATCTATGATTGGAAAACTCATGTATGTTGTACATACTAGACCAGATATTGCACATGCAGTAGGAATAGTTGCTAGATTTTCAGCTAATCCCAAGGAAACACATATGACTGCTGTGAAAAAAATCCTTAGATATCTGAAGAATACAGAGGAATATGGCTTATGATACAAAAGAGAAGGCAAATTTGAACTTAAGGCTTTTACTGATGCTGATTGGGCTAGAAATCTTGATGACCAGAAGATCAAAACTGGAGGAGCATTCTTTATAGGTGACAGACTTGTCACATGGATCAGCAAGAAGCAAGGATGCATCTCACAATCTACTGCAGAGGTAGAGTATATTGTTGTTGCTGCAAACTGCTCAAATATTGCATGGATCAAACAGTTATTGGAAGGTATGCATATGAAAATTTCAGAACCAATAATTATCTATTGGGATAATACAAGTGCAATAAACATTTCCAAGAATCCAGTCATGCATGCTAAAACAAAGCATATTGCCATCAAGTATCATTATTTAAGAGAACTAGTTCAAGAAAAGGAGGTAATATTTGAATATGTGCAATCAAAGGAACAGTTGGCCGATATCTTCACCAAGCCACTGCCCAAGGATTCATTTGAATACTTGAGGAAGAGACTAGGGGTCAGACTCTTGTCTACTGGTTAGTAAGTTGACTAGAAGGCTACATCAGCCTACATATCATCAGAATATCATTCATGTTGATGCAAGCTAAGAGATGAACTTCAAAGATAAATCCATACATAAAAAGGTATACCAGAGTTGTTACTGATGGAATGGGAAATTCAAGGAATATATTATGGATAGAAAGAATCCATTTGTCATCAGTGTCAAATATTTGCTTGAAAAATATGTTTTTAATTATTTTCAAAGGGAGAGAGATATCTCATTATCATACATACAGAGATTATATCCAGTATCAACTCAGGGAAAGATCATATTCATCACAGTATCCATAGGGAGAGAAGAATGTAACAAGAAAGGGAGAGTACACACAAAGGAAGATAATTACTGACAAAAGACATCACAAGAAAGGAGAATAGTCAGAGGGAGAGAGTTTGACACAGAAGAAGAACACATCACATCAGAGAAAGAAATATTCTACATCCATCAAGTAAAGGGAGAGAAAGCTGCAAGAATCAAATCAAAGCTATTTGAGCTTATTGAAAGCCAGACATTTGTATTATTTACATTAGGAAAGTTTGATGAAACTGTATATTTCATATTGTATTAGTAATAGTATAGTATGATAATGTAGTATGTTGCCATCAATGCCAAAGGGAGAGATTGATGACATGTAACTATTTGAATGTTTGAAGATATTAAGTTGATGATCATGCAAGGCATTAAATCAGCTAATGTATTGTATTGTCATTGATGTCAACTTGATATAATCTATATGGTCATGGAAACACTGCCTAAAGACTTCAAAGAACTGATGAATCGATACTATGATATCAATAATGCATACAAGTCAAGTATTCACTAAGTGATAGCATACACCAACGGAGTGCACACCGCCGGTCAGAGTAAAAGAGCAGAGTCATAGTGTTACCCGACGAGCTAATGCACAACATTACCAACGAGGAGAGTTACAATTTTTCCCGATGAGAAAAACACAGAGTAACCCGACGGAAAGAATTTCAGTGTTGCCCGATGGAGAAGACAAGGACAGAGATCCCAATGACAACTAAAGTCACACTGACATAACAATAAGTTATCACCGATGACTAACTAAAGTGTTGATAGATAGAACAAAGAGTTCAGAAAATGACAAAATGCTTAGCTGTCAAGAAGCTAAAGATAGAATTAAAGGATACTTATCATTATTTTAATCATCTAGATAAAGCCAGAGATAAGTAAGTGATTTAAAGCTAATTTTTCCAGTTGGAAAGATCTCTTTGAGATATATCAGGAGTTTGCGTTAATCTATTGGCGAGAATTATGTAACACACCAAGAATCAAGAAAGCCAAGAAAAGGGGAAATCATGTCTATAAAGAGACAAACTCAATTCATTACAAATTGTGGGGTAAACAAGAGAAGAGGAGAGATTCTAAAGAGAATCTGATGGAGAAGAAAGTCTTCATTCAGTCCTAATCAACAAGTTAAATGAAGAGAAAGATTCTGAAGACACTGATGAACAATGAGAAAAGCATCACAGAGTAGAACAAGTGTGGAGCAAAGGTATATATTTGATTATATTGATCAGTGAAGTAATGAACCTACAATAGATCTGAAAATATGCAATTGAGTTGTATGTATGAACATATCATTAGTGTTTTAGTTTAACCATTGAAGCATATAATCCTCTTAACCGAGCAGGACTTAAAAGTCTTTTTCAATTGAGATACATCCCAAGGAGTATCAAAAAGTTTGATCACAAAAGTAGCATTGGATATGCCCAATACCTATTGATAGGCCAAGTGAGTCTTTGATCAAGGATGGTAGCATTAGATGCCAGATACTAGTTGGCAAACTATTTCTAAATCCTCTAACAAGGTCACACCTAACAGTGTGTTTGTAACCTTTAACAGGGTTGGCTCCTAACAGAGCTCACTTTAGAAGAGTGAAAATTTGGGGTACTAGTCCTAGTGGTTTTTCCCTTAACATGGTTTCCATGTTAAAATCCTTGTGTTATGTGTTTATGGTTTATCACTTTACTATTTTATATTTCACATATGCAATTCTAGATTTATCGGTATACTCTGCATATTTACTGTGTTTTGGTAAATAGTTAAGTGCTTATCGGTAATCATAAAGAAGAGAGATTAAGAAAGCTATCCGACAAGTAGAAAATTGATTAAAGTATTTCAAGGCATACATCTTGTAGGATAGAAGATAAATTGAGACATAATAAGTGGTTATAAGTTTTAAGGGTTGATTTAAGGATTAAATTTTGAGGCCACTGATTCACCCCACCCCACCTCTCAGTTATAACTAATAGAAAAGGAAAACCACCTGTGAGAAATTAAAAAGTGGACTATTTCCCTTGTGAAAGAATGGTCTTGAGAATATGGGTTTGAAAGAGTTAAATTTAGTTGGTGGAGACTTCAAGGGGGCTTGTGAGTAGCATAACCTTCAATATAATGCTGAGAGACTGAAATGGGTGATGAAAATTCACCAATGTTGAACATCCAAATGCATCAACTTGTGTAGTATGGATAAATTGATAAACATTATGTAATCCTTTGATTTTAAAATTCAAAAATGATATCCCTAAATACTTTCACAGGTTGATCTAGGAAATTGAATTGGTGTGTGCATCCTGGAAAAGCATGCAATTGGTTGTAGAACTTGGTTGTTACTAGATCAAAATTTTCCCTTATAACAAAATTAGGCAGCCAAGAACTTGTAGAGTTGTTCAAAGAATGGTTTGTACCTTTATATTTGTTTAGTGCATGTTTCATTGCTTCAAGTTTGTACAGTAAATTTCTATTGTAATTTATTGTCACATCCGTTAGAATTATTCATTGTGCAAGGTTTAACATATATTTGCAGTCTTTTCTATATGAAAGGAAGCTATATCTAGTTATGTGGGTATATATCTCTATCGTTGTGCTTTGATTTAGAACCATACTTCTTGGTTGTCCTGTTTTTTTTTTTGTAGTTATGAAATTTGCCTTCAAAGCTCAAAAAGTTAGCAAATTTGCATATTTAGAGAAGATATAATGACCAAAAAAACCCCCAAAAAACATATTTCATAGCCTAATGAATCCCAACTATTGAAGCATTTAGTACACATTTTCAAGGAAATGAGAAAATTTCAGTAGATTCTTGTAAATGGAAGTGTAGCTTTTCCAAATTAATTTTTGTAACACTATTTTCTAGGACAAGAGGCTTCTTCAAAAAAACAGGGAATGATAAGTATCTTTTTTGACTAGATGAAAAGTTGGAAGAACCATTATTTCACAATGCTTAATGCCCAACTAGATCACCTTTTCTAGATTGGATGTGTCCAAATTTTTTATTGCTAGCATGATGGATTTATTGTATGCTCCATTCTCTAATACATGAATCACGTGCTTCTGAAGTTCATCCAAGTCTTCATTTCTCTAGTGATTTTTGGGACAAAATACAGTGTTTGAACTCTCTCTTGAGGCATAATTCCTCCTCTAACTAGCTATAAGTCAATCTAACTAAATTTTTAACTACCAGACTACAACCATGTGATCTTGAATTCTCACACGAACCACATTGAAGCCTGCAATGCTGATTAAGAAGTTAGCAAAGTGTACAAACATTAGAAAAAATTAAAAGACATATTTCTTGTAGTTTTTACTGATTTAATATCCCTTATAATATATAGATTTGGCATATAATTGCATATGATATTTCACCCTAATTTCCACATATTATCTTTGATGAGTTCAAATTGCAAAGATCACATCTGAAGTTTAAATATAAAGCATTAAACATTAATCCTGCAATAACTTTGAAGTTCAAAATAAAGTAAAGAGAACACATGAAATGAAAATTTATAAAATGTTACCATGTCTGTGTAATTAGCCACCAAAAGAGAACATGAAATGAAAATTTATAAAGTGTTACTATGTCTGTGTAATTAGCCACCATAGTACCTATGACACTATTCATACCTGTGAATTTGTAGCAGATCATTTAAAAATATTTTCAACAAATTTCACAAAACATGGTGCATTAAAGTTCACAACAAAATAAAAATGTTGAATAAAACAAAACCACTCACCCTGAATTTTATATCCATAACTGATAGCACACCAAAATATTGTACAAAACTAGTAAAGAGAAGAATTAAAACCTACTATTGGTTCTTTGTATACAACATTTTCTTGTATTTTACTTGTTTTCTTCTAGGCATATTATTTGATTAGTGTTTTGTTCCCATTATCCTACAGCGCAAGAGCTTTGGATCATAAGAGGGAACTCCTTGCCAAAGGCATGCATTGAAAATTCACATCTGAAGAAAGGGACTTATTTTTTTCTAAATGGGAAGTTTCACTTGAGTCCAAGCAAAAAAAATTGTAGCTAGTTCAAAAGATCTGAACCAACCCCCATTGTATGTAGCATAACAATGTCAATTTTGTTCTCTGAGATCTTGCGTTGCATACGATAGAAAGATGCCTTGACTAACATATACATGGAACTTAGTTGACCCATATGAATATCATTGACCATTATGAATATCCATGATTGTGACATTAATTACTTGTGCTCATATGACTTAATTGCATAGGATATGGGCTGGAATGATAATTGAGACAATAGTCCAAACACTTGCTTTAATTATAATCACATACCGTTGTGATTGGGAGTGAGAAGTGAGTACATAATACAATTTCATGAGAAGATTGGTTAATAGAGAATTGAAAAGTGATCACAACAATTTATGTCTTTTACAATCTTAGTTTTTCTATATGATTGGCAGGCTACGAAAGTAATAGAACGTGTGAACACATGGTCTTCAGAAATTTATTATTTTGTTTTAGAATAGTTTTACTTTCAAGTATCTTTCTCTTCTATTTATCTATATCTTTTAGAGGTTTATTTATAACAACCCTGCACCTATTACAGATGTTTTAGACCATCAAAATGATCTGTCAAAACCATTACACCAACCATTACTAGGAATTGAAAATACTTATCAATCACACAAGTTTAGAATAAAGTACAAAATATATGAGGTCAAAAATAGGCTATTGAAACTAGTTAACTATCTACCAAGCAGCCCAACAACAATCATTTTTTTTAAATACCAAATTTAGATAATTCATGTTTTAACATTCATATGTTCTATTGGGAAAGCATCACAAATAGAATCCTTTTTTGATGCTATTACTCAGAAAAAATAATTATCCACAACTTTCTAACCAGCTTATAATCATAAACTATATAATAGAATAAGATATATACCAATATGCTAATTTTAGTTTTCAAAAGAAACATATACAATATTAATGCATCATAATTTTTCAGAAGTTTAGAAGTGCGTAAAAATTTACGTTGTAGATGAAGAATCCTCCATAAAAAAATAGGTATAGAATAATCATGTTAACAAAACAAGCATGAAAGTGCAGACGAAGAAGAGAAGCAACCATGCGAGGATCTTGAGCTATAGCTCTTTTCACCCCACCAAAAACAATGTCTTCAGCCTCTGGATAGTTGCACAAATAGTACAATTAGTCTTCAAAGATCCTGAATCACCTGCCTTGGCATTTTCCAACAAGCACAACACCAACATTAGCACAAAAATAAATCTTACACCAGTACCCATGTTGTAAACAATAAAACCCAGTAAGATCTCCAAGTAGAACATAGAGTTTTTATAGATCTATTCAACATAGTTAAAACAATCTATTCTACCTATAAAAATTATGGATGGTTGAGATCCTAGAGCTAGTATTTATAATATCAAGAGTCACACTAGCTTTGTATTTTTCTTAATGGGTGTAGAGTGGATCAAGCGTTGGCTCCCACACTTCATGCATGAACTAGTACAAAATTGAACAGATTTCACAATCTGTTGCAACTTTATTATTTTATGTTTGATTGAATTACTCTGGAAATATTTGTGGTCAAGAACAAAATTTTACTCTCAAATTTTAAGCCATTCATACATGATTAAGTATTGAGACAAAAATATACACACATTTCTTAGATCATATACATTAGCTGGAATCTTGATATTCAAAATTTTTATCCTTGTTGTAATGAACTTTGTCCCAAGCCTTTAATTGTGCTCATATGAGCAGTATAGGTACGGACCTATGAATTGATCTAATTTCAATTTCTAAGGCTATTTGATGCACTCTGTCTGTGCCTTGTGCCTTTTGCCTTCCAATTTATAACAAAGAGCCTGCAACAGAGTATGGTTGAACCCTCAACTTGGGATTTATGTATAAAAGTTGAGGAACTTTGGGTTTTGAAGTAACTAACTTCAGCAATCAAAATAGTTTATTAATATTTCCACATTTCACAGCTCTCTGCAGAAAAATATAAATATGAAAACAGTGATGACCATAAAAAATTTCACAATTAAAAGGAAAAAATAGATTGCGAGAAAGTGTAGATTTATCAGATATAAAAAAATTCCTCAGTAAGATCAACCTAAAAAGGAAATCATGTACTCATAAATTTTGGGAATGAAGTCTAATGGCTACATAGACAATCCTTGGGACAAGTAAGTCATGAAAGTTGGAAATAGGAAAGCATGTGATTGGGGCACATATTGTGTTTTTTGGCTTTCCTTAAGGAAATAGTGTCACACTAGTAAATTTTCAAATTACAAGGTAAATTATCTATCTTGCCGCAAACAAAGAAATAGGTACTCAAAAACCTTGGCACCATAAGAAAGATTTGGAATATCTATGTCAATAAAGGGTGGGGAAAACTTTTTAAGAAAATGGTGTAGTATTGGTAGTTACCGCTAATAGACACCAAAGAAACTTCTAAGGACTCTTGGATATAGAATTTGAAAGCTTTGACTAACTCTTAAAGAGCATTTGGCCCGTGTTGGATGGTTTGTGAAGTGATAAAAGTAAAACCCTAGCTTCCTTTGGCTGATTTTTCCTTCTTGTGTTGACATCCTCGTAGCCCTTCATATCTCAACGATGTATTCCATTTCATTCAAGATTAAACTAGATTGTCTCTCTTGAATGAAATTATTTCAAATGTTGAATCCTCCCAAGAATTTGTAAAAGGAGTAGACAATACGACAAAGAATTTTAGGTCTACTAACATAAATGAAAAATACAACCTTTTTGTTCCAATCTGAGGAGTGATTCTTCTATAATTTTTTTGCACTTTCTTCACTGTTAATTCTAAAAAAAAAGAAATCAATAAAGGGAAAGCTATTAGTCAGACACAGGTGCAAAAACTGGCCCAAAAAACCTAAGAAAGTTGAACAAAATGCAGCAATGCAAACGATGTTTCTTACATATTAGAAAAATCACCATTAGGGTGAGGGAGAAAATACCTTTAGATGAGAGAATAAATTAGAGAACAAACTTAGAGATAGTGAATATGTGTGAGCCATCAAAACTGTAAAAATAAAGAAACTAATGCCTTCAAGTATTCAACTTTAGGCTTCATATGGACATCGACAGAATGAACAAGAATACTTGGGTTTCTAAAAATTGTTTTTCTTACCTGCTTCAGTGAATCCATAGTCTTTGAGCATCTGAAGTACGTGATGGGCGCATTGAAAACTAGATGATTCCATGCATTAGAATTTTGGTAAAAGAAACATTGTGCAAGTAAAGAGGATTAGATTGATTAACGTACCTTGTGGATTAACCTCACCACCATATCCTTCTCGTCTCACTACTTCCTCAAAAGCTCAAATTGCTTCTCATAGCACAACATACCAAGTTTTTGCAGCACCCACATGCAGATAGTTCAAACTGTGCAAATCATGGTCTTCAACATCCCAAGCGAACTAGCTGAACAACATGGCAATGTAAATCATCGGGGAAGTAACACTAGCCAGAAGTAAATTTGTTTATAATTCCCTAACATGATAGAAGCAAATATGTTTATAATTCCTTGGTAACCGAACCCTAGCTTGGTACTTAGTAGAAAATGTTATTTGCTATGGAGAAGGGCAATGACGGTCCTACCAAGGCTGTAGATATCACTGGCATAAATCGAGCGTATGTTTAGGGTGTTAGCGATGACGGCGGTGGGGTGGCTATGGCAGTCATGATCTGTAAGTGGGTTGGAGCTCAGAGCTTATGAGGGGGTTCCTTGGAGAAAGAACTTCCAAAGGATTTTTGTATTTTTCTTAGGAAAAAAATATTTTCCTCATTATTCTAACCAATGAAAAATAAGAAAATTCATATTTTTAAATTATTAAAAATGAATATTAATAATCAACTATAAAGTTTTTGTTCAATATAATTTAATACTTTACTTTGATTGGTTGATCAACTTAGTTAAATAAAAAATTTGGAACTAAACAATTGCCACAGGCTGGAACTAATAAAATAAAAATGAATCCAACAGCCAAAAATATACTACATGCTCTCGAGGATAGAGTATGGGGAATGCATTTATTGGTGCTAACGAATATAATGAGATTGGCCCATTCATTTACTGGTGATACTCAATGTAAACTGTAGATAGAGCCTATATTAGTAAACACTCTGCCAAAGATTTTATGATTTGACAGATAGAGCCTATAAGAATATTAACCAACTATAAGTATTTTAGTTATAGCCATATTCCTAGTAATGAAGATTTTAATCTCATTTACGTTTAAGTTTCGCGCTCATTTTTGTGCGACGCTAAATTCATATTTTTATTTCATTAATCTTATAAGTTTAACAATAAATTGATGAGCTTCGGTTCACTCAGAGAGATTGCAAATGGTTTGAAGCTGCTCGCGTGCATTAAATGCTTGCTTTTCTTTTTTTTAGTTATTTTTTCTATTTGTATTGCTTTAAAACTAATATATTCATAGGTTTTATGGATTCATGTTTTTAGGAGATGGCATTGTTGAAGAATGATCTTGAACAACCGCTGTTTGAATTGGACGAAAAAATGGAATCCGAGCTAAATTACACCACTAAAAGGCTAGCAAAATTTTGGTTCATTTTGATGGTGTCAGCAACGGTCCCTCTCATCATCACTTACCCATTTACAGAGAAATATTCGGACAAACACTTTTCTTTTGAGATGTATATGTATGGATGTTTTGTGGGTGTAGGTGCTTTATACTCATCTATCCTGGCCCTTGGGTCTAGATACATTTTTTTTGCCAAGGTGCTTCTCTTCTTGGCAACACTTTCCTTTAGCTTGAGTTCTCTCGGAGCAGCTGATTTGATGATGCCGTCCCAAGAAAGCTCAGTTGCAATTTTAGGGGTTCTGGTGTCATGCCCAAAAATTTGCGCCCAAAAATGCAACAACTTTTTTTTTGAAAAGGTGGAATTTAAAGTAAAGAGGGTCTAAGGGGAATCATGACTAAGTGTCAACCTCCCTTAACCCTAGTCATCATTTAAAGTTAAAGATGCACAAGGTGACGATTAATTAAAAGTTGACAATAATTAAATTTAGGATAACGCTCAAAGATTAAACAAGGTGGAGTTATAAAAAATTCACATGTCATCCCTTAATTTATTAATAGAGTTTGATGATGTGGAGAATAAGAGAGAGACTTCCTAAACTCAGTCTCTAGAGTCGTTCGGAATATCTGGTATGATTGATAGCTTAAGAAATCTGTGGATTAAAAATAATCCCCTAGGGTAAGGCACTTTCATAATATTATTTTTATAATGGTCAGTATACTGCCACATATATTGACCACATAAAAATAACATTATAAGTCCCTAAGTTTTATTTAAATTTTTTTTATTTAGGTTCTCCCCCTTAAAAATATTTTCCAATTAAATTATTTTATTATCGCTTAGTTGATGGCTATATTAATTTTGGTTCCGTAGCACATACCTTATAACTTAAATGCTTATATTAGAAAATCGAGTTCATAGGCTACGATTATATTATAGTCAATCTTTCGTATATAAATGGTTCAATTGAAAGTTTGATCTATATAATAAAATCAACTTAAAAAGATCCCAAAAGTTATTGCCAGAATATTAAGTAAAAACTATAACCTAAATGTTCCAATCAATTTTATTTCCCTTCTTAATAAATAATTACATCATTTAATTCCTTTTTTTTTTTTTTTTTTCTAATTCATCCACTCCACAAAAAAAATACATTTATATCCAAAAACTTAATTAAGTTACCCAAGAACAAACTAACATTAAAATGTAAATTACCCTTTTTAAAAGATACTAAAAAAAAAAACATCTATTAACTTAGAGGAGAAAAGTTCCCTCTTCTTTTTAACCCTCTCATTTTGAAATCCTAACCCTAATTCGAAATTAGGGTTAGGGTTCAAAATGAAGATGGTTAAAATACATCTCTATTTCTCCTTCTCCATTCTTTAACTCTAATTTTTTTTGAATGTCTCTCTCATCTCTATTCTTCTTCTTTTTTTTTTTTTAACAGGTATGACAGCCATGGGAGAGGAGTATTTATTTACATATATACATTTGAATA
>MU225677.1:35575-52575 GCA_018584345.1 Thuja plicata | reverse complement strand
ATATATATATATATATATATATTCTTTCCTATCAATAATTTTTGAAACATAACAACAGTAGCAAATAAACTTAATGGATATAGTTTTATTATGCATGCCTAAATAAACACATTTCTTTCAATTTTATTAAGTTGAAATGCTCTAAAATAGTTTGGAAGGTAATTATATTGGTGACTGAAATTTATTCCAACTTGCAGATTTTCCATTCTAAAGTAAGTAAATCAATCCTTTGAAGGAATGCAGTTTCAGTTTTATGCATGATACTATATTATTGTGTTTACTCTTATTCTTTTCTATTTTCATTGCAACTACTACTCCCACATCACAAAAAGGTAAATTGAAGATCCACTTAACAAGTGACCTTGCACTACTTTATTTTGAAATAATAAGAACTTGAAATAACTTTTGCAACAATGTCTATCTCCACATAGAAAGGAAATTTATAACCATTTAAGAGCCTAATACAATACAAAGTGTTGTCTTTCTCTAATGGTTCCTTGCAAGAATGTTTGCAAGAATTCATAAATCAGCCATATGGCTTAAAGACAACACTATCATCTTCTTGTATATAGCTTGACAAAAGAGACATGCCCCCTTTTTGAAAACATAGAAAGTAAGTCTCCCTTTTCCTTTTTTTTACACTAGTTCAATCCAAGCATCCAAATATAGCTCCAATCTTCAAATCTGCATTACAAAGCAAAACAAGGGGAAACTAGAGACCATGGGGCTACTCTCCACCCAACCTAGGCCTCTTATGAGGCCACCCCCGAGCTTGGGGAACCAAACAAAAGTGGGTGACATACAAACAACAAACAACAACATAGGAACATGAAGACCTTTACATTCAACTCCCATTCCCATAAGCTTTTACAAAGGATCACTCAAGGATCCTACTTGGGGTGAAGTGGACCAAGTACCCAAGGGAGAAGGCCAAACCAAAACATAAAAATCTCAGCCTTCACATGGCTGTCCAAACACTTACTTTCACATTTGCAACTAAAACAACTTCATGCCCTTATGACCCCCAATGAAGTAACAATGAGGGAGGCTTCATGGAGCCCATACTCCATGCTTTTTCCCTCTCCTCCTCGAGGAGAGACTCTACACCAAGGGCTGTCATAACTCCTCCACCCCCAAGACTACTCTTCCCTCCCAAGGGTGAGTGAGTCTTGATACTCCCATTAACAAAACAAACAAAGGAAAAACAAAATAAAAAGCTTTGCAACAACATCAAGCATTACAATAACAAACAAGATTTATGGCTTTCAACAAGCCCATAAACACAACAACAATCATTTAGCAAGAGCACATAAGATTACAAGAGAGAGAGAGAGTTGCACAAAATCCACCAACCTAGAATCCAAGCTTAAGGAAGAAAGTTGTAGAAGAGCTCCCCTTTTAGCCAAATCCCTCCTTCCAAGATCACCAACTCTAGCTATGTCTCTAAGTTAGAGAGTGGGTGTTCAAATTCTCCCACTTGGAGAGTTCCCACTAAAAAGCCACTAGAAATCTCATGGGGAGAAATTTTTTTCTCTAATTGGTCCCTCTTCCCTAAACTCTTACACCTTACCAAAAGTGGAACTAAAGAAGGAAGCTTCAAGAAGGTGAATTATGTCTTAACACAAATAAAGAATGGTGGTCTATCCAAGTCAAGCCTCACAAGAGTTGATTTTCGTCCAACTTGGGAAATCAAATTTTTGGAAGGGTCACAAGGTCAACTAGAGGCTATCCTAGGGTTAAAATGGCCCTTAACTATTGGTATAACAAGTGGGCTACCTAAAAATGACCCCAACACACCCCTAGACACTTCACAACCCCTCCAAAAGTCCACTATAAGAGTAATTTAGAAATTCCATTGAGGTGACCACACTCCCATCTCCCAACCCAAGGTATGCATAAGGGGATTCACTAATGTACTAATCTAGGTAGGTGGACAACCATTCCCAAGTTGACATGTCATGGCCTTAAGTACAAAACACAAGTGTCGAATGACACACACAACAATTACACATCACTAGGCCATGTCATATCCACTTAGGCAAAACTCACAAAGAAATAAGAAATACATTTAAAGATTACACTTTCACACTCATCCAAATACATTTACAAATAAAATTACGAAACAACGAGGTCTTGTCTCTCATCAGATACAACCTTGGCTCAACTGAGTTCACATATCCCTTTGTTTGGTTCCCTGGATAAAATACCATGGTTTCTTACCTACACACTCAATTCAAATATCAGTAGTCCAAGGAAATAAATATACATCATAAAGAATTAAGCAATATTCAAAATATTAAGGAAATCATCGACATACTTAGTTTACTACTAAAGATCACAAGATTACATCAATCTCTTTTTAAGCATTTATCATAAGGTAAAATTTACACTGCAAGAAATCAAAATTAAATATCTATTTCTAATAAATCCCAATCCCATCAATAACCATAACATAATCATAATGTATTTCCAAATTAATTGTCTTAGAATAACTGTCCATAATAGGGAACATAGTATAGTCCATAAGGTGCATCATAAAGCATCATGTGTCCATACATCCAAAATGATAAAATCCGTGGTATAAAGCATAAAATTCATAATGTCCAAAGTGCATCAAAAGTAAAGTATCATATGCTAAATCTATCATAAGAAGAAAAATTGGAAAACTACGATGGGGTTCGGGGTGAGGCCTCACATCTGGCCAGTCATTTTCTTTGTTATATCGTTCAGATTGTTACCTTTTTGTGGCATGTGTAAATTACAAGAGAAGTTTGTGCTTGACAGCAATGCTGGAGGATTTAACTCTAAGAACGTTCATTGTATGCTAAGGGATTTTGTTCTAAGTCATTTCGTAGTAAATCAAATAGTTCTCATACGTAGAGAAAAAAAGAACTCCCTCTTCTTGTAGAATTCAAGAGCATTGTAAAAGACCGCAGTTTTTGGTAAAAATATTATAAATCCTTCTGAGTGTATACTTCACTGTGGGTTGTCTCTGGCATTTTTTAAAGCACGATATAAAAAAACTGACATGCCTCATCTACCCTTCCATGCTTTACATTTCCAGCCAAGATCTGACATGCGTGATTTCAAAACTAAGAATTAAAATAATCAATGAAAAATAAAAAAACTGATAAGGCAAGAAACCCTGACAACCAGCAGTCCCAGATTTTTTGGGGGAATCAGTACCATTTGGAGTTGTTTCACCATAAAGAATGGGTTACCATGGAAGTAAAATAGAGTTTAGGTTTAGTTCAATTGTTTTGATTTTAGTATTTCTAGACTTAAAAAGTATAAGTTTTGTTTATTAATACGGAATCCATGAAGTGTGATTTAAAATAAAGAAAATTCTAATAATCTAATATAAATATGCTTTAGAGTAAAATTAAATGCTTTCTGGTTTAATGAATTGAAATACAAAATTTTAAATTTTAAATAATTTTTTTTTAAAGTTTTTTTTTTTTAAATTCTCTTAGTTTTTTAATTTTTTTTCCAAAATCATGGAAAATGCAAGATTCTTCTTGGGATAATGTCTAAATGAGAAAAGGTAAAAGGTAAAAGGATTTTGTATGTTGTAGATAATTGAATTCTTAATGTTAACCGTAACTAAATTTGTAATCTTATTTCTGAATGTAATCTTAACTAATCCTAACTATATTTCTAACCTTAACCGTAAAATTATATGCAACCTTACTTATATATCTAAATCCTAACTCTAACTCTAACTCTAACTCTAACTCTAACTTTAACTATATTTCTAATATTAAACCTAAACTAATAATGACCCTAAATCTGATTATATATCTAACCCAAAACTTAACTCTAAGAATAACTTTAAGATAAAACTTCCATCCATAATCACATGAGAATCACATTATTACAATTTTACAAAAATTGTGGAAATCTTTTTAGTTTGAATATTCATTATGAGTGACATTGAATCATATTATTATTGCAAAAAAATGCTTGCAATAAAATTTAAGAAAGTAATTCTTCATGTAACTTCCACCCATTTCTATCCACCCTTTATAGTAGTTGTATCAAAAGATAGAAGTTCCAATTTGATTGAGAAAGAGAAGGGTGCATTTTAGGATTCTTAGAACTTTATTTTTAAAAAAAATGTGCACATGGAAGTAATATGAGAGAATGGTTTTAAAGACATGAGGTATTTATCATATTAAAGTATAGGTTGATAAATGAGAGGGCTTGTTAAACCAAGTAAGCTCAATTTTAATTTAAGGCCCTAAACTATACAATTTTATGAACTAGCTTAATAGAGAGCCATGACACCTATGGTGGTTGGTATAAAAATTTCATGCAAACATAAATGAAGCCTTATGGTGGTTGGTATAAAAAAATTCATGCAAACATAAAGGAAGCCTTATGGTGATTGGTATAAAAAAGATGGTACAAGGAGGAATCACATTTGTAGCCATGTCTTTTGTTAAAATATTTAATCTTTTCTTGTATTTATTTATTTAATTAGGTTATTCCTATGGAATTCCTACATGTATTTTGTTCTCTAGTCCAAGTTGGAGGACATGAAATATTTTGTAGTTCCTTTAATAAGGAGATTAGATATTCCTCCTTAAGAGGATCATGACACTTTGCACATACCTATTTTGAATGTTGGCATTCATAGATTGGTGAGTTACTTGGTAAATCCTCTCTTCATCTCTATAAAACAGATGCTCTCCTCTCTTATTTCTACACTTTTGGAGTAATTGTAATATCTCTCTCTCTCTCTCTCTCTCTCTCTCATGCCACAAGGGGTTTTTCTTTGTTTTCCCCTTTCAAAATCTTCTTGTATTGGTTTTTGGGTGCTTACTCCTAGCTCTTGGTTTTTTCATGGTAAAAATTTCTTCTTCACACATCTCTCTTGGATTATTTCTATTTCCTTTCTCTTATTATTTTTCTTGCATGGTATCAGAGCTTGGGTTACTAATCCTTGTTTGAGTGTAGTGTTGAAGGTTTCCATTCTTTGGAGCACACCTTTGGAGACTCTTGTTTGAGAGAGAAGCTTGAACTTCATTTACTAACTCTTGGTTGCATATTTTACATCTTTATTTTCTCTAACCCTCTTTGGTCGGCTTGCCGCTATAGAGTTGCATTTGAATTTTTTTTGGTTTGGCTGGTTTTAGCCAAACCCATTTTAATCTGCCTTGATTTTAACCTCTGTCGAGCAACCACAAGGTTTAACATATTTATTCTCTCAAATTTTGTGCAGGTTATAGTCTAATCAAATTTTTAATAAATTGTCATCTCTAGTTTTGTTTTTTGTAGGATTTACAATATAATATCTCATATCTTTATTCTAAATCTCTCTTTTCATGCATGCATCTCTTTTATCATCTTTGATTCAAATCCCAAACTCAATAACATAGTTTTTCTTTCATTTCTTCCAAAATAAGAACTCACTGGTTTTTTTTATATAGATCCATCCTCAGTCGATCATAACTTTTATTCTTGACATTATCTCTCCAATCGCTCTGGTGAGATCCTTTGAAATTTGGCTATTACCAACATATCCAAAATTTATCCAAAGCCAACGATTCATTTCGGAGATATTGCCCCTATCCTAGGACTATATTTCTGAGACACTCATATATCTATGAATCATTTTTTGTTTACCTATCCAACCTTTACAACACATTGCGGCTTGGTTTAAACTTTTAGCTTGCTTGATCTTGGTCTCTCCTGTCACTTGTAACCATTCTCTTTCCTCTCCCAATGTAGCTTCCCTTCCATAAGATTTGGTTTCTCCTACCACTACAATCAATTTTTTTTTCAACAAAGATATTGTTTATGTCCTAGCACTAGTTGCTTTCTCCCATCCTATGCAACACTTATCCTCATCCATTGTGGAGGTTCCCTTTCTCATCCTTTTGCGCAAGCTTCCTTTTTCTTTCAACAACATATCAAATGGCTTTTTAAACACTTACAATGACAACATTTCCTAGGGTCATTTTTCTCTGTTTTTCCTTCCTTTGGAAACTTTCTTAAGACAGTCTTCTACCTCTTTCAAGGCATCTTTTTCTTATTCCATTGTCTCTCCTTGCGGAGCTTGCCAACCAATGGTTTTGTGAAGTATTTGAACCATAATTTTGCTTCAACCTATTAACACTTTGTATAACAATTTCGTTGAAGTTTCTATAAAGGTTTGTAAGTCATTATGATCTGCACTCGTTCTCTTAAACAACTCTGTCATTCGTTTTGAGCTCTAGCAACTGTGAGCAACACTTACCTAAGTTTAGCCTTCATTTGAAATTCTTGACTCTCTTTTCAAATCGTTTAACCTTTTATCTTCACCAATTAATATATTGTTTACAATTATTATTGTTAATCATTTAATCTTCTCAATATTTTATTACATTGTTTATGCAATTCTAAAATCAAATCATTTAAATAATTTAAATTATTGTTTATGATTTTTTTTTTAAAATTTATGTCATTTTATTACATTTGCTTAAATCAGTGCATTTTCAAACATTAATACATTTTTCTTATTATTTTTTAATAATCCAATTCAAGATTTAATTTTAGGTTTCACACTTAAATTTAATTATTTTTAAACTTTAGCTATTTTTTAAAAAAAAATATTACATCAATATTTAATCAATTAAACATTTGTTAACATTAAGTTAAATTTCATTTTAAATTTTTTTGGAGGTTATTAATCACTTTTTCTGAGGTCATCTTGTATTATCTTAACCTTTTTTATTTTTATTCAACTCTTTTTATTTAAATCATGTCATTGCTTATTCCCAAAATTAAGTTAAATAAAAACCTCATTACCTTCTTGTGGAAAAGATGGTCATGTGACTCAAATTGCTTTAAAAAGAAAACTGATAAGACATCTATTAATCAAAATTATCACAATAATCATCAATCTCATTATAAGAAGAATAATGGTAATCACCCTCATCATGCTTTTATAGTTCATTATAATGTTTCTAACCCATTAGATGTTTCAAATTCAACAACGGGTTCCAATGTTACTTCCCGTTTGCATGAAACTAAAATTGTTTTGAAAGCGAGTTATTTCTTCTCTTTTAGATTTATTTTGTTCATATTCTTTCAATTATGTTAATTTTCTATTCAATTTTATTGAATATGTTCTATCTGATGCAAACTATGTCATTTCTTATTTTAGTTTGTTCAAGTATTGTGAGTCATCTAACGATATTGCCTTCATGAGTATCATTATTGATTTGATTAGCATTAATTTCTATCAATCCTAGTATGGTTCAATACAATCTACTTATATGCTCTTAGTTGCATTTTTATGGTTTTTATACCATATATTTATATGCACATTGTTGCATTTATTTTGTAAGTTGTGTAGGGTACGCATTTTTCAAAGTTAACTTTACAGGGTGTTCAGTTTATCTGGATCTTACTTACCTTATCTTTCGTAGGGGCCCATGGAGTTTCCCTCCATCCAATGATTGGTACACACATACTTCAATTAATGTTTATCCACTTGATCTTTTTTCCTCATTGTGAGGATGATGTTCTTGAAATCCTTCTTGAATTTTGTTGGATTTCTCTTATATTTTCAAGGCAATATATTGTTCTAAGACTCATAATCCTTAGAAAAATTATTATATATCATATGCCATTAATTTCTTTTCAATTTTGGATTAACATCTCTTGGTATTAAGTATGATCTATCTAATTATTTTTCATCCTAATGAAAAGACAGAAAAGCTCAAATTGTTAAAGTTTCTCATTATATTTGTTTATATCTCTTATCTCATTAATGATTATTTGATTCTAGTTCATAATTATAGACATGTTTAGAAAATTAGATCATAGGTTGATTTGATGTTTGAGTCACATGTTCTACCAATTTATCTTTGTCTCTCTCATATTTCTATGCAAAATTCTACTATTGTGATAATGTAGTGCATTATTCATTGCTTAGATCACGAGTAATGGAGGTTATGGATTGATCACCCATTCATTTGAAGTGAGAAGATTCATTAGTGGGCTGTCTATATCTATTTGATTGATTATTTTTTATGCACATCTCATTAGTTGGCCTTGTCTGTGGTCATTTGTGCATTAGTATGTTTCTTTTATGAGAGCATTGATATGTATATTGTAACTCGCTTGTTCATTTTGAGATTTTGAGAAAATGGTTTATCTTGATCTCATGTTAGCTTCATTTCACCTTTAGTGATTTATTATGGATTCATTTCTAACCCTCATCAATCCTTTTTAAATTTATAAAACATTCCCTAAAAGTTGAGTTATTTTATGATACATATTATGAGTTTATTTTTAAAAGTATATTGATTTGTATCAAGGGTAGATCCCAACCATGGGAAATCTACATGTGGTTTTTCTATTCTTTGATTCAAGTGATATATCATGGACCCTTCCAATGACACAATTCAATTCTCTTAGCTCTATCCAATGTGAAGTACCAATTGTACCCATGGTTAAAGAAGACTACTTGAAGACTTGGATTTAGCTCCAATTGAAGACAATCAATTTGTATTGTAAAGATGTAGTTCAAATTCATTGAAAAAATTTGGGTTTAATTCCCATTGATGTAAAATCCCCAAGTAAAGATTAAGGCGGGCTATTAGAATATTTAATCTTTCATTGTATTTATTTATTTAATTAGGGGATTCCTATGGAATCCCTACATGTACTTTGTCCTCTAGTCCAAGTGGGAGGACATGTCATATTTTGTAATTCCTTTAATAAGGACATTAGATATTCCTCCTTAAGAGGATCTTGACACTTTGCACACACCTATTATGGATGATGGCAGTCATAGCTTGGTGAGTTACTTGGTAACTACTCTCCTCATCTCTATTAAAGAGATGCTCTCCTCTCTTATTTCTATTCTTTTGGAGTCATTGTAAATGAGATCTCTCTCTCTCTCTCTCTCTCTAGATTTTCCATCTTCATAATATCACAAGGGGTTTTTCTTTGTTTTCCCCTTTCAAAATCTTCTTGTCTCATTGTATTGGTTTTTGTGTGCTTGCTCCTAGCTCTTGATTTTCTCATAGTAAAAATTTCTTCTGCACACATCTCTCTTGGATTATTTTCATTTCCTTTATCTTATTATTTTATTACATCTTTCAAATTTGTTTTCATGTTAGATATTTTGGCCCACATGAAATCTGGGAAAGTGATCTATTAAAAGTATGTTTAGTCATTTTATGTTTGTTTTCCTTCATGCTCCTTAGTTTCTCTCTAACAATTTATGTGCATGTTACTTCAATCTTCTATACTTTTATTTTTATTTTTGATTGGACATCACTTTACTCTTTTGTAATAAGTCTACACATTTTCCATGATTATTAGTTAGAAATAGGACTTGAAATTTTTGATGTTTTGTATGTGTAAAATAAATATCTCGAAACCACAAGATCTGTAACATTTCCCTGTATTCATGAAATCCATCATCACATGAGCAAGTTTACGAGCTAAATTAAGATATTTTCTGAACCAAACCTAGAGGAGGAACAAACATCTTTGATAAAATCTAGTTGTGATGGGCTCCACCTTGCTCATCCCACTCTTCCTCCATCATGGTCAAGGATGTTCCTTCTTCAAACCTAGAAGTAGACTGACCAAATAAGGCTATAGACTTCATTTTGGTGTTTTTTCCTACCTCCACTCTCACTGATTCTTCAATAGTTTATTTTCCTTGAATCCGTTCTTCGCCCTCCATTTATTCTGAGGAATGTTCACTTCCAAGGCTGTCCAAATTCTCATTATATTTATATTTGTAACCCCATCTTTCCTCCTGGTTGATGTTATTTGAAATTGTCTTGCCTAAAAAATCAATAATTCCAAACACAATGCTAAAAAAGCCTAAAATCCTTTCCATAATGCTAATTCTCAGTTCCTTGAATTCCCATTCCCACTCCATTAATATACAAAATATCCTTGTAGAGCCTCTGTAGCTTGTCCCTCAAACTTTGACTCCACAATTTGTCATCCTTCTCCTAGATTTCATAACCATTGCATAATCCATGGGAAAGGGGATTGTCATGATATTTTCATCAATATTGATATAATATCATGAAGACCTAGAAAGTACTTATTTTCAAACAATCTATCACATATTTCTTCTGCTACAACCTTATCTTCCATCACCACCAAAATTTATGCCAAAAAGCTAGAGCATAGAATATCAGAATCTACCTTATGCCAATGGTGTATAACCCAAATTTCTTCTAATCGCATGAACTATCAAAGCGTGTTTATACTTTGATACCTCCCCAACTTTAAAGTCTGTGATGGATCCTTGAAAGTTGTCTGCCTATTGGGGGATGAGAGCTTGATGAGAGTTTCTATATTCAGATTTTTCCCTTCGTACAAAAAAATGTGACTTTTAAAGAATCTTTGATAGTAGTAATAATACTGTGTGTTGGATTTATGAAGGCAACAGAAATTGTACAATTTTTAAATTTCATTCTCTTTATATATGTATGTACATGTATATATCTATATATATGTATGTACATATATATATCTATATATATGTACATACATATATATCTACATACATACATACATACATACATACATACATATAATGTAACTGATTGAATGTTTGATAATGTTAAGTTGAAGATAATGCAAGGCATTAAATCAGTTAATGGTTTGTATTGTCATTGATGTCAACTTGATATCATCTGTATGGTCATGTACATAATGCCAAAGACTTCAAAGAATCAATGGAACAAAGGTTATGCTTTTAGAAATGCATAAAATTAAAGTATTCACTAAGTGACAGATTACACCGATGGAGTGCACACCATTAGTAAAGACAAAGAAGAAAAGTCACAGTGATACCTGACAAGCAAAAGACACTGTTTCCCGACAAAGAAAAACCACAGGATGGATGATGAGCTAAAAATAGAGTCGCACGACAAGTAAAAATCTAATGATGCCTGAAGGACGGAGATTCCGAAGCTAACTGGAGTCACGCCGACAGAACTGTCAGTTGTCACCGACAACTAACTGAAGAGTTGACCAACATAATAGAGAGTTCAGAAAATGACAAAATATCTAGCTGGTAAGAGCTAAAGATAGACTTAACTGGTTGTTTTCTTTGCTTTATTTGACCAGAGTTAAGTAATTGATTTAAAGAAGATTTGTGCAGTTGGAAAGAAGATAACTACAAGATAAATCAGGAGTTATGCTTTAAATCAAATTGGCTGGATTGTTTTTCATGCCAAGAATCAAGAATCAAGAAATAGTGAATATCATGTCTCTATAAGAGACAAGCTTAATTCATTTTTGTATCACATAAAAAGGGGATTAAGGGGAGTGAAAAAAAGAGGATGCTGAAGAATAACTTCATACAATCCTAATCAATCAAGCTGAAGGAGAGCTAAAGAATTTTGTAGATACCGACAAACAGTGAAGCACGACATCACAGAGAAGAAAGTGTGGAGCACAAAGATTTGAATTGATACATTGATCGGAGAGGTAATGTACTTAAATAGATCTAAAAATTTGCAATTCAAAGTTGCATTAGAAATAGGTCATAGTGTTTTAGTTTAACCATTGAAGCATCAAGTCTCTTAATAGAGTAGGACTTAATAGTCTTCCATATATTGAGGTACATCCCAAGGAGTGCCAAAAAGGTTGATTCATGAAAGTAGCATTGGATTTGCCCATAACCTATTGATAGTCTAAGAAGGAGGCTGATTCAAGGATGGTAGCAATAGATGCCCAATACTAAGTGACAACCTCTATGTATAAAATCCTCTAACAAGGTCACACTTAAAAGTGTGTTTGTAACCTTTAACAGGGTTGGCTCCTAATAGGGCTCACTTCAGAAGAGTGAAAATTTGGGGTACTGGTCCCAGTGTTTTTTCCCTTAACATGGTTTCCACGTTAAAATTTCATGTGTTATGTGTGTATGATTAATTTCTTTATTGTTTTGTATCTGACATAGTTAACACTGGGTTGATCGGTATACTCTGCATATTTAGTTATACTACTTATCGGTAATCAAGGAGAGTAAGGACAGACAAGGAAAACCGACAGACAGTTAATCATTATAAGTATTTAATGGCATGCATCTTGTAGGGACTTAATAATCTGAGGCTTATTTGATTTGTGGTTAATGTTTGAAGGATAAATTTTTGAGGCCACTGATTCAACCCCCCTCTCAGTTATTACTAACAATTGGTATCAGAGTGTGTGTGCTTAGAAAGGAAGGTTTCAAGACCTAAGTCAAGTTCACACGATGAACAGACGAGATGTGCCCAAGTTAAACAAAGACAACTTTGCTTCATGGCAAAGCAGGATAAGACTCCACTTATCAGGTATTGGTAATGGTGTTACTCAATTCCTAGATGCTGAATATGTGTTTCCTACAAGAGTATTGAAAGTAGATCAATTGAGAGAGAAACATGAACACAACTGCATGGTTATAGAGCTTTCTTCTTCACTCTTTGATGCTGAATTTGAAGATGTCAAGGATTGCAAAACTGCAAAGAAGATGTGGGACAAAATGAAGCTTGTACATGGAGGTGATACAAATGTTTTGAGGGCCAAGGAAGAAAGCCTTAGAGGAAAATTTGACGATCTCAGAATGAAAGAAGGAGAAAACATCACATAGTACAACACAAGAATAAAAGAAGTAGTCAATGCTATATGAGGAGTTGGAGGTACACTTGAAGAGAAGATAGTGGTAAGTAAAATATTTATAACCTTACTGCCTGTATATGCTATTAGAGTTTCTTCCATTCAAGAAATGAGAGCAGTAGCAAACAATACAGTTAGTCTTGATAGTTTAATTGGTAGACTTATTTCATTTGAGATGAATAACTTTGATAATAGTGTCTTACCAAACTTAGAGTCTGCATTTAAGTCTTCTATGAGAATAAGAAAATCAAGTCATAGACACACATCTAGAAGAGATAGTGAAAGTGAAAGTGAAGAAGAAGATCTAGATGAAATAGAAGCACTTATGGCAAGAAGAATGCAGAGAGGCAAAGGTAAATACAAAGGCAAGTTACCACTTGTATGCTTTAATTGTAAAGAGATTGGACACTTTGCTTCAAGATGTCCTAACAGAAGAAAATATGATAGAAGTAATGAAAAATATTTTGAGAATAAATCTCATAAAGGTGATAAAAAAGATTACAGAGGTTACCGACAATCAGAAAGAAGAGATACCTGAGACTACAAGGACAAAGGCAAGAAGGCTAGCTACCTAGCTACTTGCAAAGATGAAGATGCTGACACTGAACCTGATGAAGACATCGAGATGGTATGTGTAGCTTTGAAGGATGATTTAGATGAAGATGAAAGGTATGTAGAAACTACACTCATATCTAAGGTTAGCAAGAATGAAATTTGGATAATAGATAGTGGTTGCACTCACCACATGACCGATGATAAAGAAAGTTTTAACACTTTTGAGTATTATAATGGTGGAACAGTAAGAATGGGTAATGATACACCTTGTCCAGTTGAAGGTAAAGGAACTATAATGCTGAATAACTTGATTAAATGTGAAAATGCTTATTGGGTAAAAGGATTGAATTATAATCTATTGAGTGTTTCTCAGCTGAATAATTCAGGTCATAGAGTATTATTGAGAATAAGAAGGCAAAGACCTTCAATGAATCAGGAAAACTAATTGGTACCGGTGAACAAACTAAAGGTAACTTATTCTATTTGAATGATGCTAACACCACTTTCTTAATGACTAGAAATGAAGACATATGGTTGTGACACAAAAGATTGTGTCATGTGAATTTTGACAACATGATGAAAATAAGTAGAAGGAGAAATGTAAGAGGCTTATCGGCGATGACAAAGCCAGACAACATCATGTGCAAGAATTGTCAAAAAGGTAAAATGACTAAGTCTAGTTTCAAAAGTAAAACCCATACATCTGATGAAATTCTAGAATTAGTCCATACTGATTTATGTGGACCAATGAGGACATTTAGTTATTATGGAGATAGATATTTAATTCTCTTTGTTGATGATTACTCTAGAATGATGACAGTCGTGTTTCTTAAAGATAAATCTAAAGCATTCAAAATGTTTAAATGGTATAAGGCTATGGTAGAGAAATAAAGTGGTAAGGATTTGAAATGTTTGAGATCAGATAGAGGAGGAGAATTTATCTCAAATGAATTCACTAATTTATGTAATGAGCACGGTATAAAAAGACAGGTTTCTGCACCAAGAACACCATAGCAAAATGGGATTGTTGAGAGAAGGAACATATCAATAGTTGATTGTGCCAGAACACTGATGATAGAGAAAGGTATCACCCAAATATTCTGGAGGGAAGCTGTCAGTACTGTTGTCTACACACTTAACATAGTACAATTGAAGGACACGTAAAGAAGACACCTTATGAGCTATGGTATGGTAAAACACCCAATGTAAGTTACTTCAAAATCTTTGGTAGTCAATGTTATGTCTTAAAGGATGATAGAAATGGAAAGCTTAACGCCAAGAGTGATGAAGGTATTTTTCTGGGGTATTCCATCAAGAGAAAAGCTTATAAATGTCTCATCAAGGCTTCTAACAAAATTGTTGAAAGTGCAAATGTAAAGATAGATAAATTTGCAGAAAAGAATGAGCTGGAAAGTACAAAATAACCATAGGACTACAAAAAGTTTGTATACTATGAAGGAATCAACACTCTACCTAAGAAACAGTGCTTAATTCTAGGACAACAGAATCTTGCAACCGACAGTCAGACAGCTGTTACCGACGGTCAGGATAATAATCAAAATAATGTGCAAGGTGATGAAGAACAGAATGAAGATCAAAATAATGATCAAGCTAATACACAAATAAATTTACATTTACTTGCAAGATATGTAAGAAGGAACCATCTAGAGATCCAGATCACAGGAGATAAGAAAGCTGGTACAAGAACAAGAAGTAAGTCTTTAACCTCAAATTGTTTAATTTGTGAGTTTGAGCCAAAATCTATCAATGCTGCACTAGATAATGAGGAATGGATAAGTGCTATGAATGATGAGATTGAACAGATTGAGAAAAAAAAGATGTGGTCACTTGTGCCAAGACCAAATGACAAGAATTTCATTAGCACAAAATGGATATTCAAGAATAAGTTGAACAAGAATGGAGAAGTCACAAGGAACAAAGCAAGACTAGTATGCAAGGGGTATGTACAAGAAGAAGGTATAGACTATGGAGAGACCTTTGCACCCATTTCTAGGCTAGAAGGAGTAAGAATATTACTTGCTTATGCTACATTCAAAGGATTCAAAGTATATCAAATGGATGTCAAGTCAGCATTCCTAAATGGAATACTTGAAGAAGAGGTATACATTGAGCAACTAGAAGGGTTTGTCGATCTAGAAAAGAGAAACATGGTATGTAGACTTCACAAAGCCTTGAATGGAATGAAACAAGCTCCTAGAGCCTGGTATGATTAACTTCATTCCTATCTTATCAGTATTGGATTTGTAAGGACTAGTGAAAATAGTAATCTTTATTTGAAGGAAGATACTGATGCTAACACTTTGATTGCTGAAATATTTGTTGATGACATCATATTTGGAGGCAATGATATGGTATGCAAATCATTTTCTAATTAGATGAGCAAAGAGTTTGAGATGTCTATGTTTGGAGAGATCAAGTTCTTCCTTGGTCTACAGATCATTAAAAAAAGTGAAGGTATTTTCATTACACAGTCTAAATACATAAAAGAGGTCCTAAAAATATTCAAGATGGAAGATTCCAAACCAGTTGGAACACCGATGGCTACTAGATGTAAGTTGACAAAGGAGGACAAGACAAAAAAGGTAAATTAGACTTTGTACAAATTAATAATTGGAAAACTCATGTATGTTGTACACACTAGACCAGATATTGCACATGCAGTAGGAATTGTTGCTAGATTTTCTACTAACCCTAGCAAATCACATATGACTCCTATGAAAAGAATTCTAAGATATCTGAAGAGCACTGAGGAATTTGGATTATGGTATAGAAGAGAAGGCAAATTTGAACTTAAGGTGTTTACCGATGCTGATTGGGCTGGAAATCTTGATGACCAGAAGAGCACAACTAGAGGAGCATTCTTTATGGGTGACTAAACACATTGGAGGAGCAACTGGAGGAGACTAAACACATTGCCATCAAGTATCATTATTTAAGAGAACAAGTTCAAGAAAAAGAGGTGATACTTGAGTATGTGCAATCAAAAGAACAATTAGCTGATATCTTCACCAAGCCACTGCCCAAGGATACATTTGAGTACTTAAGAAAAAGAATAGGGGTCAAACCCTTGTCTATCAGTCAGTAAAATGACTGAAGGCTGCATCAGCCTACATATTATCAGAATATCAATCATGTTGATGCAAGCAAAGAGATGAACTTCAAAAGATACATCTATTTATAGACAGGTATATATCATAACCGAGCACCAGAGCATATTGTTATATTGCTGATGGATAAGGGAAATCCAAGGAATATATTATGGATAGGAGAAAAATAATTGCTTGACATGAATGTCAGATATTTGTAAAATATTTTTTTGGCAAGGGAGAGAGATTATCTATATTATCACATCCTTCAGAAAAAAAGAGAGATAGATTATCTATTATCAGATTACTCCAACATGGAGAGATGATAATCTAAGGGAGAGAAAATTGTATGAAAGATTATACAAAGGTAGAGTTGCTGACAAGAGAAAAAGACATCAAAAGAGAGAGAACAGTCAAAGGAGAGAAATTGACACAAGAAGAGGTCAAAACACATCAGAAGAAAGAGAACTGCAAGAATCAAATCTAAGCTAAAATAGAGCTTACCGAAGTTCAGATATTTATCGGTTATCAAACAAAAAGATTGGTAGTTTGATGAATCTCAACGATTGTATTTCATATTCTAGTAGAAATAGTATAGTGTGATAATATAGTATGTTGCCATCAATGCCAAAGGGAGAGATTGATGACATGTAACTGATTGAATGTTTGATAATGTTAAGTTGAAGATAATGCAAGGCATTAAATAAGTTA
>MU225677.1:0-19976 GCA_018584345.1 Thuja plicata | reverse complement strand
TCAAAGTTCACATGACACAACCTCTTATGCCATAACCAAACATCATTGTACTATGCAAACAAACATGTTTCTTTAGATAAATCTAGATAAAATAAGTTACCTTTAGTCTGATCACCACTACCAACAAGTTCTCCAGTTGAGTCAAGATATTTTCCATTCTGTGATGGAATTCAACTTTGTAACCAACAGTGTTCAACTGTGCAACACTCAACAAATTGTATTTAAGATCATCAACCCAATACACATCATCACATCTAATTTTGTCAGTCAGGTTAATCAATCCATTACCTTTGATAAGACACGGTGAATCATTACCAAATTTTACATATCCTTCTTTACATTGGTTTAAGGTTTCAAACTTATCTTTGTCACCAGTCATATGATGGGAACAACCACTGTCAATGATCCAACGATCATTTTTTCTCATATAAGAGATTAGTGCAGTTTTCTCATCATCATCATTAGAATATTCTTTCATTGCAACATAAACAACTTCTATATCATTGTCATCAGAATTATCAGTGTCATTGTCATAAGTTTCTTCAGCAATATAACAAGATTTCTTACCTTTGTCTTTGTAGTCCTTATATTTCCTGAAGTCTCAGTCATCCTTTCTATCTTTGTATTCCTTGTATTTTTTGTCCCTTCTTTCATATTTTTCATTTTTGTCAGGACATCTAGCAGCTATATGACCAACTTTGTTGCATGAAAAAAAAAATAGGAAGTTTACCTCTGTATTTTCCTTTTCCTCTGGATAGTCTTTTTGCCATGAGTGCTTCAAGTTATTCAAGATCATCATCAGAAGTGTCACTGTCACTGTCCACATGTTTCTTTCCTTTCTTAGATTTATTGAGAACCAGCTGTGATCTAAAAGTAGAATCAATCCCTTGTGGATTATAGTTATCATAATTAGACATTTCAAATGCAGTGAGTCTGCCTATCAGATTTTCCAGATTCAGATTATTGTTAGGAGTACATCTCAGTTATTGAATTGTAGAAAATCTAATAGCATATATAGGAAGTAAATTTCTTAGTACCTTTCTCATTATGGTGATCTCATCAATAGTTCCATTAGCCCCTCTAATGGCATTTACAACTTCTTTTATTCTACCATAGTACTGAATGACATTTTTACCTTCTTTCATTTTCATCTCATCAAACTTACCTCTTAGACTTTTTGATTTAGCCCTTATCACATTTGTGTCTCCACCATAGACAGTTGCAAGTTTTTCCCACATCTCTTTTGCATTTGTGTAGCTCTTTATATCATCAAACTCAGAATAGCTCAATGAGGAGGCGATCTCCAACATTGCTTGATTATGCTCTTGCTTTTCTCTTAGTTGTACAGCTGAGAGGGGAGCAGTAGGTGGTACATAGTCATGTTCAATAAGTCACTTAGCATCATCTCCAATACCAGCCAAATGTAGTTTCATCAAGCTCTGCCATGCAGGAAAGTTATCTTTGTTTAGCTTGGGAACCTCCTTCTTATACATCTTGATCTTTTCACTCCAAGTACCTTCAAACTGTTTTCAAGAGACCAATGCTCTGATACCAATTGTTAGAATGAATTTAGAATAACTAAGAGGGGAGGGGTGAATTAGTTATCATTAGGTCTAGATGTAGAAAATAAAAACTTTCTGTACTTCAAATCTACTTGGCAGCAGTAGCATAAATCAACAACTTTAATCATGCAGTTTACTGTCAATTGAAATTAGCTTGTAGTAACATAACAGTAAAGCAAACCAAGTATTCACACAAGTTGACACAAGTATTTAATGTGGAAACCCAATATGGGAAAACCACCAGTAACATGCTACCAAGTTTTCACTCTTTTGAAGTGATGCCCTGTGAGGATCCAACCCTGTGAAAGGTTACAATAACACACTGCTAGGTGTGACCTGGTTAAAGGATTTAATCACCCTGTCAGGAGTGGCCTTGTTAGAGGACTTAGAACATTCCAATCTGAATGTCACCTTGTTAGAGGATTTATACAAATGACTGTTAAGTCAACCTTGTTAAAGGATTTAACTGATACAATGGTAAGAAAGTAATCAGTAGTTTGTGATCTGGTACATACAACTTACTTTGCAATTTAGATCCAATTACATCTCTGATGTTAACTTACTGGATAGCCTGCATTGTCATTTCAACCTTCTGATCTGCTTGGAAATCCGTCAAGCAATCACACATGCAAATTTTTGCTTCTACCTTTTGCCTTCTCTGCTAGATCATGCTAAACATTAAATCAACTATGCAAAACTTTTGCATACACATACATTCATCCACACTCAATGAATAACCCCTGAGGTTATCATATACCTCTCTGTCTAGGTCAGATAAATATTTTGCCACTTAAACAAGATCGTAGATCTTAGGTTAGGTCATATCCAATGGATCATCCCATCTTTTCATTACATTTACTTCTCCAAAGTGGTCTCTAATTAAATCTTGAAACCATGCATTAATTACGATTACCCATGCATTAAATGACGTGGATCAATCTTTAATTAACATTACATATCCCAATAAAATTAACTAAGTCGGCCAAAGATCTCAAATCTCATCATTAATCCAATTACTGTAAGTTGGCCTTCATTACTATTTCCACTCGGCAATTTCGATGGTGCTCGGCATTGAGAAACTGTGCCCGTCATGAACAACTTTACTCGGCACAAGCAACTTTGCTCATCATAAGAAACTTTACTTGGCACAAGCCAAACTTGCTCAGTACAGAACAGTCAGAAAAACTATCTTTGAAAGATAAACAACTAATTACTTTGCCAGAGTGCCAACTGATCAAGTACCCTTTGGATTTCCTTAACTCAACCATTCACTTGGTCTTCTTGTTAAATCTTCTTCATCAACAATAGATATTGTACTCAAACAGATAGCAATAGTCTCACTAGTAAAGGTTTGACATCAATGACAAAATAACAATTTCTTGCAATGTCACTTTCCAACAACCTTTTGATGTACAAAGGAATAATTTTCTACAAAATCAACAACCGATAGAATAGTTCCAAGTCAGAAGTTGTCTCTTAGTGTTTTGAATTGTTTTTCTTTCCACTTTGCAAAAAAAAAAACATGATGAATGTAGGGTTGAATCAATTTTTTAAATTTCTCCATAAATGCTCTAATAGTTATCTCCTCTTCAACATTTACCAACCTTTTAGATTCTTACCCAGATTTTATTTCATTCCTTACATATTTGTAAGTATTGCAAATTACCATCTTTGTCACATCAATGTCTTCATTTTTCAAAGAGAAAAGAACTAAATTAGCACATGTTTAACATATTCCTTTTATGTAATTTATTTCGCCAGTTGCACAATCTCTTTTGTCTCATAAAATGGATGATATGAAATCACTTTGTCTAATAGGAGTAGCATTTTTAAAACCATAAGTGTCTTTTACAAAATTTTGGAAAACCTGATAGTGGAGATCAAATTCAATATCATAACGACAACAACAAGTTTCAAACACTTTGTTCGTCCTCACATTATATGGCTTCAATTTTCAAATATTGTTTTCCCAATATTTATATTAGGATGTAAACTACAAAATGACACATATATTTCATGTTGTGCTGTGCCCAAACAATGTTTTGTATGATGTTCATATTCATTATCTCTAACCATGTGTCTGATAATGTATCTCTACTATTTGATGAAGGACGAGTATTATCATTCCAAAGATTTGTGATCAAATTCCTTATTCCCTCCTCAATCCTATTAGAACAAAGATCGCTATACATAATTTTCCAATTACCTTCCATGGTGCTATCATTCATAATCATTCTCCTCTTAACATGTCTTGATATTGTTTTCCTACTAAAACCAATATGAAATGAAACTAAAGATTTTTTTTTTGTTTCGGGACATAGTGTTACCTACAATGGATGTCAACATAACTCTTCTTGTAATGGATCTATCTTTAGATCAAGATCGCTTCCCTACAGAGCTCAAATATTTCCTAACATTTTCTATAATATCACTTTGCATGTCATAAATATTTCTCTTTTTAGATGATGTGTCTACACCCAACAAGTTTAATGGGTCGTGCAACTTTTTTTGTATAAGTACAATGGAAATAAATTGGTCTTATTCGAGTGTTTCAAGATTATCAAATTTAGCCATTACTTCCCTTGCTATCTTATTCATTGACCTCTTCTTAGAGAGACTTAAGGGTTCAACATTAGCAAGTTCTCTCAATTTCTCCACATCCATTGTAATAAAATGATCAAGGTTTCTAAAAGTAATTTTTTTCTTTATAGTTTGAGCTAGATCTATATGTTCATCCATACAAGTAGGAGCTAGTGATCATGACCTTTCTCCAACTTCCATTCGTTGAGCTTCTGTAGAGAGTGACTCTAGCCCTTATCCACATCCATTTCTTCAACTTGTTACCTGAACTTCTCCTTCATCTTGTATTTGTTGATTCCAAGATACATGCACAAAAATGAATCAAATTAGAAAAAAATATAGGTAATTGAAAATAAAGAAATATAAAACTCGGGCATGTGAAATTAGAGATGTATACCTTCTTTAGTTTTATAATAATATGCCAATGCAGCTTCACAATTTTTTTTTCTCTACCAAGTGACCTTTTTCTTGCAGATTTAGTGTTCCTTCCCTTCTTGTTTCTCATCTTTGTTCTTAAAAAAACACCTTTCAAATAATTACTAGATGCAAAAACCTTGCATATATTAACTTCCTTGTGCTTCTATTAATAAAAAATGAATTAAATGGTTTATTATGTCTTAAAAAAATACTTTTATTTATGTACATAATTGAAAAAGTCACTTTAAAAAAAACTAGGACGACCTACTTTGACTGAACACCTCTAGCACACAAATTTGGCGGTGTAGTTTCCATCATTGTTTTTCCAGCGGGCCTTCGGTCTAAGGTACCTTCGACCAAAGCCCTTTAATACCTTCATTCAAAGGGGGCTTCAGATCAAGGTGTCAAAATTTAGATTTTTTTAAGGACAACATATTTCTACAGAAATATGCCCTTTGGACGCCTTAATCAAGGTCCAAATAAGACAATATTCTACCCAAGAGATGTCAACATTTATTCACCAATTACATCCTCTAGGTATTGATGTTACAAACCAAACCTTGAAATAATTACGTCGTAATCATTTTTCAAAAAAATGTTATGTCGAACCAAGTGACTATCACTTTTTAAAAATGCTTATTTTTCATACAAACCACTTTTCGAAGGAGAACGGAAAATGGATATAAAATGCTAAAAATCACTAGTTAACATCATCTTCAAATTCTTAATGGTTTTGCAGCAATACGTATCCAAAAGTGAAGTTTTTTTTTGAATGTTCATTTCTGTGTCAAAGTTGGCAAAAACGTGCTAATTATATGCATATGCAAGATTACAATCTATTGATTGAGAAATTCAAATTTCACCCAAGTTCATAAATTCAATGTTGTATTACACCTTAAAGCATCCAAAGAGCACACCAATACTATCATCGATAAGTTGGAGGAAAAATTAGATGGGACGGATGCTGCCAACTTGGAAGTGGAGACTGAACAGAACATTGAACAGGGTCCCGACAAGAGAATTAG
Source organism: Thuja plicata (assembly GCA_018584345.1). Lineage (NCBI taxonomy): Eukaryota > Viridiplantae > Streptophyta > Pinopsida > Cupressales > Cupressaceae > Thuja > Thuja plicata. The sequence continues at coordinate 14,392 of MU225677.1, read as the reverse complement.
AGCCAGAACCAAGAAGATAAAGCACAAGGACATGGCGTTTGATTTCTAGAAGATCAAGGATTCAACTGCTAACATGGAGTTTCTCGAGGCCAAGGCGGCCACCCTGATGGTGGACTTATCTTGAGGGTCCCTGGTCTTTTTTGCTGACCCTGTTTTATTTACTTTTTTAGAAGCTCTGTCTATTTTTTCCTCTGGCCTGTACTATCTTTTGGCTTCGTTTCGTTTTAGATTGGGCGTGATGCTTTTTTTTTTAACTATGTTTCGGGTTCTAGGAACCTTGTAAAACCTGTTTTACTTAATCATAAACAATTAGAAAATTTTTGTTGTTCAAAAGCTTTACAATATTTCTAGTTAGATAATATTATTCATTATTCTCTTGAATATTACATTTTTATAAGTGACTTATTAATATATTATGATTTATTTATTAAACATGAAAACAATTCAAACATTTTTTTTTTGCATGAAGTATGATTCAATATTGACTTGTTAAATTTTGTTACCAAATTTATTACATGTATTTTGAACAAAATTTATTAAGAATTTGGAAATGAAGAAAAATGTAGATTAATGGATTATCAAATGTGAAAATAGAGGAAAATAGACTAACTTCTAGGGTACACGAATATGTCATTGTAAACAAATTTTACTATTGTTTCTATTTCAAATAGCAAGGCTTCCTTTATTTTGTCATGAAAATTATTATGCCAACTACCATAGGTGCAATGAGTGCGATGACTCGTACTAACCTCTCATACTACTTTTAGGCCACTTTTTTTTTAATAAAGTTCTAACATTTCTAAAATGCTCCCATTTCTTTCAACACGTTAAGTCTCCATATTTTGGAACATAATCAAATTTTAACTTAGCCTTTTGGGATAATAACTATAAAGGATGGATAGAAATGGGTGGAAGCAATATGAAGAACTACTTTCTTAAATTTTAGCAAACATGAAATGATTCGGTATCAATTATAAAGAATATTCAAACTAAAACGGTTTGAACAATCTTTGCAAATTCCTAGCAATGTAATTCTCATATGATTGTGTATGTATAGTATACAAGGTTAAGTTTTGTGTTAGAAATATACTCAAATTAAAGGTCATTATTATTTTTCACTTTGTAAATTTTTTTATATTAACTAAAGTATACATGCAAATTTGTTAATATATTTTCAAAAAATTATTTATATATAATTTGATTGGCTAAATTTTCTAACGATTTTTGTGGAAATTTGTTTTTGATATTAGCAGCAGAAAGAGGGTGCTGACCCGAGGTACAAAGAAGCTAACAGAACAGACTTAACAACATGTTAAATCAGAAAAGTCAGCAGGAGATAAACATGGATATCATCTACCTCTATCAAAAACCACAACAAAAAAGCTAAACCAGCAGCGGTAAGTGTTCCAAGAGTAAACAGTATCAGATTTTGACATTCAAAAAATTTGACGAAGCCACGCAGGGCTAATTTACATAAGTAAGGTTTTAAACATAAAACTGAACTTAAAAAAACTTTTCAAAATATAGGGCTTGGGGTTCATAGTGTGACAACACCCCAACCCGCACTTCATCTTCAGCTAGATCCCTTCCCATCCCATAAGCGCTTTGACAGCAGTAGGTCCGCCCACTCTTCATTGAGAAACTTGAAAAGTTCTCTGTTTCCTTCCACCGACTCCTTCCCAGCTAAGGCTTGCTCATTCAGCAGGCAGAGGGTAGTGGAGGAGGTGTGCATGACTTTGAGAGTGAACTTTCTAACATCCATCAGCCTCCTGTTAGTGTTGGCTAGGTCCTCATTTAGTTTGGCCACCGAATTCTCCAGATTAACAATTTGGAACTTAATTTTACCAACAAGACTCATGCCCACAGCAGACTTAGGTTTCTCAGTCTTGTTATTCAGGCTAGAAATGTCCTTACCCACATCAGCCACATTGTCCCATTTATTAATTTTTCCCTCTCCATGGTCTATATTAGTCTAGTTGTCATCCCTGCTAGGGGACTCAACCAAAACATCCTCTTTATCGAACAACTCCTTCATAGCCCGTTTCCCTTTTTCTTTGGCAAGCTGAGAAGAATGGCGGGTACTGGTGGGTTGTGGGTCAACATTTTGGGGGTAGTCCAGGTTAATAAAGATCTTTTTGCACTTTTTAGTAGGCTGGGGAGAGTCATCCAGGGTCAGATCATGCTTCCTTCTCGCCTGGGGGGGTAGAGGTCGGGCGAATACCAGAGGAATTAGGGCTAGCAGCAGGGGTAGAGCCATCAATAGAGCCTGAAGGTGAGGGAATGCCTTGGTTTAGGGAGACCGAGGGGGACAAATTCTGGTGAGAAAGGTGGGTGATTTCCATAATGGGCAGGGGGCAAAGAGCCCAGTGAAAGTGGTAAATCCTGAAGACGAGCCCCTGATGAAGGTAAATGGGTTTTTTTCCTAGGGAGATAGCCTTATTCATGGTGGCCACCATATTTTCTAAAGAGTGCAGAAGGTAAAAAGGCATGGAAATTAACAATTTATGCCTAAGATGATTAAGAAAAGGACAGTGATAGTTGTAGAACGTACCAAACCTACCCTCCAAGGTGAAATATTTCATCACGAGCTTGCACATCTTTGACCAAAATTTAGGAAGATCGGTCGTGCTATAACCCCCATTCTTAGACATGGGTTTGTCATCATTAGCAAAGAACTGGTTGAACTCTGTTTTGGCCTGGGTTTTAGTGGTTTTTTTCCATTTCCTGCCCGTGGTTTCCATAATCATGGCTTTACCAATCACCTCTTTGTTAATCTCAAATGTGATACCATTAATGGTGATTCTTCTCTCGCTCCAGCTTTTGGCGAACTGATAAGAAATCATCTCATCGTGCCCGACCAAACATTTCATGAAGGGCAGAATCCCACCTTCTTTACAAAAATACATCACCATTGGGTCCAAGGTGAACTCTTCCTTGATTCATTCAGGTTCAATCCTATGGTGATCCCCTCTCATATTTGCAGATTAGTTCAGAGCAGTCTTCACCCAAGACTTCCACACCCAGTAAGAGCCGAAACCCTTCTCAGCACAAAACCATAAAAAACTAGAGCACGAAAATAAAGTAGAGTCATTGCGTGAAGTGGATCAAATGGGGTAATAATCGAGCCTTAAGCATCTGTCATTTTGCATATGAAACCTGCTAAAATAAATGTCTTTAAGCACAAAAATCACCGCCAAGGCCGCCACCAAGGTTAGCACATGGGAGCAGTGTTGTAACCCATAATTACAATCAAAACAATCTCCGTCATATCTCTTAATAATTACCATAAATCACAGATGAATCTAATGGCATGAAAATACATAATGACACTTTTTGAAGGGAGTGACGCAAACAATCCATCTCCTCCACCAAAAAGAATTGAGGATCCTACATTCTGCCGCCACGTGGCCTTTCCAAATGTGATAAACTACCAAGCTCAAATGCATATTTCTCTGGAGTTCACCTTTTATCGCCCAAATCAGACTTTGATTTTTAAAAATTTCTGTTGTTGTTGTTGTTGTTTCTTCCTCTCATTTCTCGCCCAAGTAGGTACTGATTAATTTTTGGCAGTTGATTAGCAGTGCACCAAAAATGTAAGCCAACCATTTGTAACCCCTCAGTCGCCATGGAATCACCAACCAAATTCCCTTCCCTGTAAATATGCTTTATGGTGGATTCAATAAAGCGAAGTAGCAACCCCTTAATATCCAACAAAATAGGATCAACGCGCCATCCGACCAAGGAGAACCCACCAGTAGCCTCAATAATAACCTTGGAATCCCCCTCAATCTCAATTCTGGAGAAACCACAATTAAGGGAGAAATTTAATCCCCATAGGAGTGCCATAGCCTCTACCTAGTTAATCGAGTGGTCAACGAGGGAGCCAGCATAAGCTGCAACCAATCTCAACCATTGATCTCTTATAATTCCCCCTCCAACCTATTTGTCACCTTAGGAAGCCCCATCAAAGTTGAGTTTGTACCAGTTTTCCTCAGGGGGGGTCCAAACAGTCGCCTTTTTGGCTCTAAGTTTAGAGTTGTCAAATCTGTCAAACCCCTTGCCAAGACCCCAGACCTTAGCAATATTCCAATCAAAATTAGTGGGATGGAAAATAGGGCTTTTCCATCTTCCCACCAACAGGTTTTCCTATAAAATTTTAAAGCCGGTATAAAAAACATACTTAGGATTGAGTTCAACATCTCTGAAAATCCTATTATTGTGTTCCTTCCAGATTACCCAGCAGAAAATCATGGGGATTTGGTTCCAAAGGAGTTTGATCAGCGGGTATTGTAAGGGTGATTTCCATTCAAGGAGAATGTCCTGGATGTTGTAGTTAGATACCCATGGGAGGTTGAGTCTTGAGAGAATCTCCTGCAAGACCCCAATAAAAAAATCACAGTGGATCAAGATATGATTAAAGCTTTCCTCGTCTTTCTTGTAAAGGAAACACCAGTCGGAAAGGCTGAACCTGCATTTAACAAGGTTTTCAAGCGTGAGGATTTTCCCATGGAGGGTAGTCCACCAAATTTTTTTGACTCTGGGTATTAATTGAGGCTTCCAGACCTTCCTAAAAAAAGAAACATCAACACAATCATTGATAAGCAGACCATAAGCCGACTTGACAGAGAACCTGCCATGTTGAGTGTGTCTCGAAAGCAATCTATTAGGCTTGTCAATCATAGGGATGCGTACCAAAAGCAACATGTCCCTGAGTTTAGTTGCAAGGGTAGTAAGGTCCGGTCTGAACTAGAGATGCGGGAGGAGGTCAATCCACTTTCCATTGGAGATGAAGTTGGAAACCTGCAAACCAATAGCAAGGGACAGGACATTCCTCAACTATGAGAAATGAGAATTCCTAAGGATGGAATTAGGCAGCTAGTAGTCATCCTAGAATCTGATATCCTATCCATTACCCAATTACTAGATGGCTCCTTTTTCTAAAATACTCCTGCATTTGAGAATGTTGTTCCAGATTTTAGAGCCCCCCAGGTGGCCATGCATCATGAAGAGTTTACAGAAGCGGCCCCCATCCAGATACTTAGCCTCCATGATTCTGCACCAATCAGCATTTCCCCGTATCATGGTCCAAGCTACCTTAGAAAGCAGAGCTCTATTGAGGTTGTGAATTTTCCTTAACCCCAGGCCCCCTAAGGTCTTAGGGAGACAAACATTATCCCAGGAGACCAGTGGGAGGTTTTTCTTTTCCTTAGATCCCAACGAGAGGAAGGTGCATTGGATCTTTTGCAATTTGTCAGCCATGAAGCCAAAGATTTTAAAAATAGACAAAAAGTAGACTGGAATTCCCTGGAGGGAAGTAGCAAGGAGTTGAAGATTACCTACATTACTGAGGAGTTTACCTTTCCAACCCGCCAATTTCCTTTGGGTTCTTTCAAGTGTAGAATTCCAAAATTTGTTCTTCACATCTTTGACTGTCAAAGGGAGGCCAAGATAAGTAGCAAGAAGTTTGTCAGCATGGCAATCCAAAATATTTATTATCTTTTTCTAGACCAATTCCTCAGTGTTGAAGAAGAACATACAACTTTTGTGATAGTTGATATGCTGACCCAGGGCTGTAGCATAATTGTCTAGAAATTGCTTCCACTTAGCTACTTCCCTTACCGAGGAGGCCCCAAAGAAGAAGGTGTCATCAAAAAATTGCTGCAGGATAGTAGGTTGCAAAGTGGTGGCCGGTTTAATCTCCATAATTTCTCTAGTATGGGCCATCTCCATCATATTATAGCCAAGAAATTTGGCAAGGAGGATGAAGAGGTAAGGGGACAGGGAATCCCCTTAGTGGAGCCCTTTACCAGGGTAAAATTTAGCTCCAGGTTTACCATTGAATAACACTGAGAATATCACAGTCTTCAAGCAACACTTAATTAGGTCTATGAATTGCTCTGAGAAGCCTAAAGTAGACAGGACTTTGAAGAGAAAAGTCTAATGGAATTTATCGTAGGCTTTAGAAACATCCAGCTTGAGGGCCATCCCAACAACCTTGCTATGATCAATGGAGTGGATAATTTCATGTGTGGTGATGGTAGCATCCATAATTTTTTGGCCAGGGACAAATCCTTTCTAATTGGGGGTTGATGATTTTGTCTAGCAGGGGTTTAATTCGGTTAACCATAATTTTGGAAAAGACCTTATACAGAGTATTGCACAGACTGATGGATCTGAAGTCCTCCATGATTTTTGGCTCCATGCACTTGGGGACCAACACAATATAAGTGTCATTAAGTTTCTTTAATATTTTTTTTATATCTGATGAAATCCTGTGCAACATGAATGACATCATAACCAACGGTGTCCCATTACTCTTGGAAGAAAGCGGGGGGAAACCATCAGGACCAGGGGCTTTGTAGGCTCCCACGGACAAGACCGCCTTATGAACCTTCTCATCCATGACCCTCAACAAGAGCATGTCATTATCCTCAGCAGTAATGGCCCTGGGTAGTTGCACAATGAGATTTTCCTAGAGGGAAACAGGGTCCCTAGGGGAAGAATTGGTGAAGGCTCTAGAGAAGTAATTAGTGGCCAGCCCTCCAATTTGGATAGGGTCTGATATTTCCTCTCCCTCAGGGTTTTGGAGTTTTTTGATGGAGTTCCTTTTTTTATGCTTATAGGCCGATTGATGGAAGAAAGCAGTTTTAGGATCCCCCTCCTTCAGCCACAGGACCCTAGATCTTTGTTTCCAAAAAACCTCCTCATTGGCCAGAGTATCTTTCCATCTTTTCCTAGTGTTTTCTTCCTCCAAATGCAAAACATCTGATAGATCACCTCCTGCCATTTTCCGTTGAAGAGAATCAAGTTTCTCATTTAGCACCTTTTTAGTATGGAAAATGGCACCAAAGGTGAATTTTCTCCAACCTTTAACCTCCTCTCTGATAAGCTCCAGCTTGGAATCAACACCAAAAATAGCTGATCCTTTGACTCGGGTGGACCACCAAGGTTGAACCTTGTCATGAAAGACAAGGTGGGAGGCCCACATAATCTCATATCTAAAGGGAGCAGGGTACTGGTATCGGACATCAACTCATTTGAGGAGAAGGGGGTTATGGTTTGATGTCGATCTGGGGAGGGCAGCCAGGGAAGAGGTAGCTCCCAGATCCCAGGTGGAATAGAGTAAGACCCAATCCAATCGTACCTATATGAGGTGGTTACCTTTCCTATTGTTAGTCCACGTGAAGGGGTTTCCTCTTAGCTCCACATCATAAAGACCACATTCTCCCACAAAGTTAGCCAAGTCTCCCATGCTGTCAGAATAGTCCACAATGCCCTCACACTTCTCAGAAGGAAACAGGGGAGAGTTGAAGTCTCCCACAACCATGAGATTGGAATATTGGAGGTTCAAGAGGGATATCTTTGGCTCATCCCAAACCCCATTTCTTCCCTATCAGGTATTTGGAGCATAAATGTTAAAACAGAGCTAGGTCTCCAACGGGGAAGTGAAGGCCACAACCAGGTAGTTGTGGGAAAAATTATGGGCATCAACCCTGACCTTGGAAGGGTTCCAGAGGGTGGAAATACCTCCTGAAGCTCCTTGAGCCTCAGAGTAGAAGAAATTGGCCCCAGGCCATAGTCTTCCCACCAACACCTCAAAGTTATCTTGAGACATTTTAACTTCTTGAATTAACAGAATGTTAATTTTATAATAAAAAATGTATTGTTTAACAACAAGTTGTTTATGGGGATTATTGAGTCCACTAATGTTCCATGATAGAACAATCATTTCTTACCTTTTTGGTTGAGGTCCAGGGCTTGTTGTCTTCCTGTAGCAATCTCCTTTATCATGCTCCTCTGTCTTCTGGCTTTGTCTATCGGCCGTCCTAGTTTGGTGTCAACTCCCACATCCACTTTCTTTTGTCAAGTCTTCTTATGTTGGGGTTTCCATTCCAGGTCCCTAGCCAACAGGGTTCACAAGGGTGTGGAGCATCCCAGAGCCACCAGGGAACCCACAGCCAAGGGGTTGAGAACAACTTCCACCACTGGGGGTGATGAAGGGCCTCTAGATGTGGAGTTTGTTGGTGAACAAACACTGAGTTTTGTTTGGATAGGTGCCAAACCTAGGCTGGAACTATGCGGAGTCTCCAGGCCCAGGTTGGTAATGTCAAAGTTGCTTACCACCTGCATAGGGGCTACAGGAGCAGGGGCGCTGCATTGCTTGGTCTCCTCTACTGTGGCTTTCTCCTGCACAATACTCGTAGGCATTTCACCCTCTTCTAGACCAGACATGTCATCCACCATCCTAGAAATGGGATCACAGCCCTGAGTTGCAAACCCTTCAACCCTTTTAATGCCGGAAGCATCCCCTATTAGGGGTGGGGAGAGTTGTCTCAAGGAAGTCTAAAGAGCTCTTGTCATCGAAACAGATTGCTTTAGCTTAAGTTCAGGCCTCTTGGAGGCCTTGGAGTCCTTCCTTGTGTGGCCCTTTGAGTTGCAGCATTCACAAAAGAGGGTAGCATTCTCGTAGACAATAGCTTGTGTCCATTTACCCAGTTTAGACTTAAGGACAATAAAGTTTAGTAGAGTCTTATTTATAGACACATTCACACAAAAATGGGAAAAAACAAGTTGGGATTTAGAGAGGGTTGCTAGATTTGCCAAAATGTAGTGTCCGAAGGAGTTGCCGATCCATCTAAACACTTGCTCATCCCAAAACTCTAGAGGCAAACTAGGGAGACAGACCCAAATAGGTGTCATCCTGCTAAGGTCTGCAGAAGGGTCAAAACCTGGTTTCCATTTAGCCTGAGTGAGGAGGTGTTTTCCATAGAGCCAAGATCCAGAGAGGACGAAAGACAGGTCCTCTGCAGCCATGAACCGAAAGAGAAAGAGTCCTTTGGGCATGGCTGATAGCACTGCACTCCCCTTTAGCTTTCGTTGGTTTCCCACACATTTACGAACCATCTCAATGAAGGGGTAGAAGTTGAAGAAGTGTCCAACCAGACCCAAGTTAAGCTCTACCATGTTCTTTTCAACAACATAGTCAGGGAGAGTGATCTCTATACCTTTCTCTGTTAGGATAGCGAGCGTTAGGGTGGGGTCCGATTCCACCTGGGTCCCAACCAACACACCTTTCCGGTCAGCCTTGGGAGCAAGATGTGGCAGGGAATCTGAAGTACCTGTTCCCGAATCAGAGATCAGGTCGAGAGTAGGGTCACCGGGTTGGGGGAGGTTCCCCCCCAGCAATTTCCGCAATGATAGAAGTTCAAAAGGAGCCTTTGGATAGCAAAGTTGCAGACGGTTTTTTTGTGGCTTCAATTGTGGAAATTTGTTGTATGAACTATTGTGAAATATTAAAACAAAATATTATTAAATATTTAATTTAGATTTTCAATTATTGTATATCTTGAATTTAATTATTTTCATAGAGATTTTTTATGTTAAAAATATAACTAAATTGATTTACAAATTAAAAAAATTGTAAATTTTCAATATTTAAATATATTTTTAAGTATGTTATTAACTTATTTATCAATCATCTTATAATATAATACTGTGCAATTGTTTTACAATTTTTTCGCTTACTTAAATATTACAAAAAAAGTATTAAATTATTTTTAATTTTATTATTATTATTATTTTTTCGGCAAAAATGGTTGAGCCATTATAATATTTATTAATGTATAAATCTATTTCAAAGGCTCAGGAGGGAAAGAAATAGAAAAGAAAACCCTCCTTCATTGCCATTACAAAAAAAAAAACCCTATAGATCCACATTTCATGAAGCCCCACCTATACAATTGGCTCAAACAGACGCCATGATATCAGATGTCAAAAAAGAAGCTGATCCTCTAAATAACTACCTAGAATGTAAACATAACAAAATAGTTGTCCAAGCCCTGATCTGACAGAATTTAGAGAACCCAGCAGTAGATCGGCATTCCCTATATAATGTGTCCCCCAATTAATCGGTATGATCACCACAAAAGTTCAGAATATATATCTCAAAATCTGATAGAGTATATATACCAAAAAGTTGATACATTCAGAAAAATTTTAGAAACCCCAAAAAGGATATTGCAGAAAATCGTTACCTGGGTTTAACCTTTCCATGACAGTGGCATGGACACTTGCATTGGTGGCTAGAGGATACTTATTCTTAAGAAGACGACAAAGAATGTGAAGTTCCTGCAACTGGTACATCCAAACCACCATCTTTTGAGTAGTTAAGAATAATGGCCATGCTATCAAACAAGTTATATGCATCCACCATGATATTAGTGGGAATAAATTCCACCAGAGGGCCTGTGCTCCTCCTAAAGGCTGCTGAGTCCTTCACCGTAATGTCGAGCTTAAAGGAATTATAAAGCTTAACAATTTCCAGATCTTTGTCTAACCTATTTGGGGGAAATAATCCTCCTACCCATGCTTGAGATTCTCTCAGATTGTACCCCAAAATGGCCTTATGAATGATTCCAATAGACACAAAATCAGGATTAACTATCCTATCTTCCATTTCCAAGAAAGGGATATAGTCCTGGGTGAGGTCATAAAAGTTGGATAGAAAGATAGAAAGCACCTGAGAATGGAGAATGCTGCGGGGTGAAGAAGGGTATAAAACATCCTCTCCAATGACAGTACAGACCGCGTCCATGACAGCTTGTGGAAGGGCCTTAAAAGCCACCTTCATTTGTTGTTGAAGGTAATCATCTACAACAGGACACTCCCAATCTAAACTTGGAATGCAGATGCGAAAGTTAAAAGGACAGTATTCCATAGTGCGGGAAAAAACATTGCGGAAACCACCTTACTACCACTCAGAGAGTTGAATCCACACTTAGAGCCAGACAAGCAAAGGTAGAAATATAAGGGATCCGCACTGTTTGAGAGGTATATATAATCACCAACTCAAAAAGAAATGAAACTTTCAACTCATATGAAGAGAGCCCTTACCACATATGCTGGCTTCACAACCAATTTAATGAAAAAAAAGGCACCACCTTAGCTAGCAAAAACTAAATACTATGTGCCCACCCGCCTGACTAGCATTAAAATCATCACGCGTGCCCAACAATCGTACTTAAAATTGATGACATGTACACATTTGCGATTATCCCAAACACATGACCATGTACAAACTAATAAACTCCTCTATGAATTCATCTTACGCAAAGATAGATATCAATCTATTGCTGGCGTCACACCACACAAGTGACCCTAAAATCAAAGCAGGCCCCAAAAAGTATAATAAATCAATGCTGTCATACATACAATTTTAGTAGAGGCTAGATTGCTGAAGGCACTGATTCAACAGGCTAAAAATGTCATATCTTAAATGAGGATCCAAGTACACATGTGGGAATCTGGGAGCCAAAAAAGCAATGATGTCATGTCCTTGAGGATCTAACTATACATGAGATAAGCAGGTTGCCACGTACCCTCCAAGTGAATTCCAATTGTGTAGTACCATTCTACATAGATGGACTACATGCCAAAACAATAAGCTGACAAAGGAACATGAATTTTAATTTCCACCCATTCCTGAGCTTAAATTATATTAATTGAGGAAACCTCCTTGTTATACCAATCAGGTCCTTTGACCATAATCAGAGCTTTAGTTAGGTTTTCACCATTCCAAATTATAACACCATTTTTCAAGCCAGCTCCTTGATTTGCCAACCAATCTGCTAGGCCATTCGCTTCTCTATAACAGTGGGAAATTTTGAACTCTGTAAACTGAGTGTGAATGCTTATGGCATTCCAAGATATAATTTATCTCCCAGTTAGGTGAACTCTGCAAAGAGAGGGTCAAAGTAATAATTTGGGAGTCCCCTTCGATATGGATACGTTTGATACCTTGAGAAGCAACAGCTGATATGCCCAAAAATAAAGCCCTCGCCTCTGCAATGTTATTAGAACTGATTGGAATTTTAGAGCTAACAACATTAATTACTGTCAAATCAGAGTCTCTTAAGACAAAACTAGCTCCAGATTCCCCTGGGTTACCCTTTAAGGCCCCATCAAAATTTAACTTAATGAAGCCCTTGTCTGGAGGTATCCACTTGATATCCATACGAATATCAGATTTTGTTTTCTTACCAAGGAGGACCCCTTTAAACTGGATAGTTATAGTGACCCACTCATTAAGGATTTTAGAGTCTTGTGATGTGAACATGGAGGATAAGGATTTGGATCTGAAAGCAAATGAATTAACCATTTTTGAAATTGACTTAACCGCAAGCTCACAAACTTGAACATATGAGCATAATTCTTTTCTGAAGATCCTCTTATTCCTTTCCCACCATATGCTCCAGGCAACTGCTGCTAGGATGAACCTCCAAATATGGCCAAAGAAAGAGTCACTACATAAAAGTGGCCACTGCTCAATAATGCCAATAAGTGAGTCAAATAGGGGACCCTGCCAACCCAATTTACGTAAAATAGAATACCAAATTTCTTAGGAAAAGGGGCATGAGGCAAATAAATGATTAACACTCTCCTGACTAGATTTGCAAAGAATGAAAACAAAATTGTTGGCAATGCCAAGTCTATGAAGCCGATCACTAGTGAGGATTCTGTTGTGTATTGCCAACCAAAGAAAAGATCCTACCTTAGGAAGTATAGCTGGGTGCAAACAAAATTTAAAAATAGGTTATTTCAGGTGCAATCCAAGCTATTTCAAATGTCAATAACCTAGCTTGACTGAATAAATGCCATTTGGTGCAGCTGACCAGATAAGTCTATCAGAAGAAGGATTAACATATAGTAACCTTTGGTCCAACTGATCTTTAAGACATATGAATTGGTCCCGAGGAATGTCCAATTGCAAAAAATCTCTCCACACTACTCTTCTTATTGACTGATGAGAAGGAATCTCAAAATAATTGTTAACCTGGCATCCCCATGCCTATTGAAAGACTTGTTTGGTTAAACAAGTTAAGCCTGGAGTAGAAGAAATGGGCGGCTGGTCATTCCATGAATCATCCCAAAAATCTACTCGGTCTCCTGAGTTGATGATCCAAGAAAGGTGAGGAAGAATCACTTGATGACACTCAAGAACAAAATTCCACATAGTAGAGCCATAAGGAGGGTTTCTGATAGTGAAGATGCGAGCAGGATCATCCGAGTCCAAATATTTAAGGTAGATGATTCTTGCCTAAAGGGAATCTGGTTTTTCATATAACTTCCAGGCCAGTTAGCCCCTAAGCTTAAGTTCCTTGAGTTAATGTCATGAATCCCTACCCCCCCATAGTCTTTAGGGAAAGATAAGTTATCCCATGAGACTAATGGAATCTTTGAGGAACCATCTAGATTACCTTTCCAAATGAAATCTTTGAGATTCTTTCTAATTTTATCCACTACTCCCCTAGGAGCCTTCAGCATAGACATTATCTAGTTAGGAATAGAGGAGAGGACTGATTTAACAAGGAGGATCCTGCCTGCGAGTGAGATCCATCTGGCTTTCCAAGCTGAGATGCGATCTGCAATAGATTTAAAAATATTGTCCCATAAGGCAGCCTTGCCTGAGCCTTGAAAAAGGGGGATACCCAGGTACTTACTGGGGATGTTATCCACATCGAATCCTAATAGACTTATGATAGTCGCTTGAGTCACCTTAGGGACTTGGAAGAAGAATACCTTAGATTTTGAGGTGTTAATTTTTTGCCCCGACAGTTTACAGTAGAACGTCAATATATCCAAAATGGCTACTGCTTCCTTAAGGGAACCTTCAGAATATAACAAAGAATCATCAGCAAAAAGGGTGTGGGTGACTGAAAGTTGTGAATTATGCAATGAGATCCCTTTTAGGACTCCCTGCACCTGTTTATGTGTGATGAGTCTACTTAAACCTTTGGCCATGATAATGAAGAGGAATGGAGATAGAGAGTCCCCCTGCCTAATACCACGAGACGAGGAGAAGAAGCTAGCTGGAAAGCTATTAATTAGAATTAAAAACTTTTCCCCTTCTACGCACGCCATAATCCATTTGATCCATTTTGGATTGAAGCCCATTTTTTCCATAATCAGTTTGAGAAAATCCCAACTAACCCTATCATAAGCTTTCATCATATCTAGTTTTAGAGCCATAGCCTACAACTTCTGAATCTTGATTGAGTGAAAAACTTCATGAGTTATCATGGCCCCTTCCACTGTGTCTTTCCCAGGAATGAAACCCCCTTACTATTCTGAGATAATCTTGGGGAGAAGTTTCCCAAGGTGGGCTGAAATCGATTTGGTAATGATTTTATATATCATATTACACAATGAAATAGGTCTATAATCAACAAAAGAGCTAGGATGCGGTCCTTTGGGAATCAGTGTAATAACACTAGTACAAAAACAACAATATATGACCAAATAAACTACTAAAAATTGTAGATAAATGACCAAATTTGGTCACGTGATCAGTGGTAGTTTATTGCCGGTCATTTATCTCGTGACCAAATTTATG
>MU225676.1:164620-201818 GCA_018584345.1 Thuja plicata | reverse complement strand
TCCTCCCATCGCCTAACCCCCACTCCTCTGCCCGCCCACACTGCACCCCCCACCGCTCAGCCTCCACCCAACATCTCGCCACCCTCTACACAACACTCCCTCTGCTCGAGCTCAACCTCTATTCCACCGCTCTGCCCAGCCTCTGCTCGACCCTACCCAACCACCACCTCTGCTCAGCTGACTATCACTAAATTTGACGGCCTTCCAGCCATCATATTGCGGGGTAATTGGCTTTTTGGTGATGACTTCCAGACCGTCAAATTTAACGCAGTGTTCTGCTGACGTCAACAAGGGTTTGAAAATTCTTTGCCTTCACCATTGAGCGTTTCCATTTTGTAGTTCACCTTCAAACCCTCATAACTTGCTCATTTTAAGTCCTTTTCTTGAGCAATTTATTTTTTATTTTGGGTAGAATTTCTTGAAGATTACTATAGTGGATTTAGTTTCTGGTTTTGGTTTCTAGATTTGTCAGAAATTTCATATTTTGATCATTGTACCTGTCCAATCCTCTATTTTACAACTTCCAGAGCCTCGTTTCGGCTCATATGATAACATTTGTTGGTGCAATTTTTTTTTGAGAGTGCATTATTTTTCGTCTAATTTCTAAATTTGCAATCAATTTTCTGATTTTCTAATGCTGACAAGTTTCTGGCTTTCTCATTCTTATTGGTTACATCCCAAAAGTGGTTTGTGGGACATTGAAAACAAAGACTAAAACATAAACTACTAATGATTTATCTTGCAGGTTGACTTGATCGATAGAACGCTAAACATTTTGCTTGCATATTGTTTTTGTTTTATTAAAATAGGAACTGACATGGAAGACATTAAAATGAACTTTTGTCTGATGTTTTAGGAATGACAATAATGTCAAGAAATTATACTCCTCGCCCTTTTGGGATGAACAAAAATCTAGAAACACTATTGATATTTATCGTTTGAGATCTGCAACATTATAGGGCCTATCCAAGTGGGAAAAAGTACTCACCCTTGGAGTATGACCCAAGTGAGAACAAGCTAACGCCAAGCTTCTTCGACTCACTATAATAAAAATGCTTCCTCGAGACCAAAGCCTCGGAAGATAAGTGGCATTTGAGCTTATACTCGGCTCTCACCTAACACAAAGTAGAGCCTCTAGGTCTCAATCACGTATCGTGACTGCTTGTGCTAAGGTGTTCTATGGGGTTAGCAGCCTGAATAAAGCTTGCGCGGACATAGAGGATACACTTAAACGAAGATCCTTACTAAAATATTTTTTAAAATAATGGCCAAAATGCTTTCTACTTGTTGATACGGGTGTTGTGAGACGTGCATGCCTAAGAAACCTCTCATGTACCCCTCTTTTTGAGACAATAAATTTATCAAGATCCTCGAATCTTGAGAAATTCGAAGCTTGGTAGGCCCGAGAAGTGTGTGTAGTAGAGGGGAGCCAGTGCTGCCAAGCTTCTAATTGCCTGACTTGATTGGGTATTTTATTGTAAGAGGATTCAAACAAGTATTGTCCATTTCTCGCCACCTAGGAATAGGGTTTGATTTCTATGCTTGACTTTATAATCTCTCCACGATGTGTCTTGCATGAGTGAAATGTCAAAATAAACACCAAAACAAACAAACAATCAAGGATTCAAAATCTGCATTCTTAGGTGTTAAACTGTCAACTCTCATATGAGTTTTTGCATCTAGTGTCAAAACTCTGAAAATCAGTTGAATTGTTGTCCAAGTTGGTATTTTGTCATGAAGGTTTTGTCTGATTTTTTACACATTTTTGTTCTCACATCACTACTAGTTTGTCTTTGACTACAATCTGTTGACAGTTTGACTTCTTGTTTTGAAATCTTACTTTGTTGTGCTAGTCCAAGTGACTTGATATTTTAATCATCTTTGTCTGTGTTGTCCTTATCCTAAGTTGTGAGAGCAAGTTTGTTAACCTTGAGTCAAGATTGGAGTCTTGTCTTCTCCTTTTCAATTAGACGTTATCTCTTGGTCTTCTTAGGTCTTGGACTTAGTCAACACTTTAGAAATCACCTCAGCACTAGTTAGACAAATTGATTGATTTATGCCTATACAAACTAGAGGCTCTCTTGTTGATTCTTGTTGTCATCAATCTTCTAAGCAAGCACATCAAGACAATCTTTCAATGTCTAAAAGAAAATGGACTAAGCCTTATGGTCCTAATAATAAGGAAGAAGAGATTCTTATGGCAGCTCTATCGAAGTAGATTCAAACTTTGAAATCTGAAATCCAGGAATTAAAGGGGAAAAAGGATACTCCATCCAACAAGTCCTCATCGATCTTTCCTTTTCTCTATGATCATGAGCCATCCATACTTCCCTTTTCTTCAAACAAAGAGGCATCTAAGCACACCAAACCCATCTTTAATCAAGAACAACTTCATGACCATCTTATCTTTGATCAAGAGAGTGGCTCCAAAGCCCTAAAAGTTGTTGAAAACACCATGAAGTCTCCCTCCAAAGAGGTTAGTAACCTCATGAAAGAAAAGCCTTGGGTTAAACGCAAGAGAGACTTCACTCCTTTGGGATAATTTATCACATTACCTCAAGTCACATCACGTGGATTGAAACTTTTGTGTACCTATTGTGCATATCATCGACACAATGAGCATAAAACTTCATCTTGCATGGAGTTGAAACATAAAATCCAAGATCTCATATATGATGGAATAATCAAAGTGGAAAATCCTAATGATTCATCTAATCTCAAGCCAGATCAATATCAAGAATCCATGTCTAGCAAATGGTTCACATATCACATCTACTTCTTCCACCATTCCTCCATCTCCTAAAGCTTAAAAACCAGCCACACCATCTCTATCAAAGAAGAGCCTAATGATGACTATGTCTACCTCAAGGAATACCTCTGAAAGAGATCCAAGCTAATCAAGATACGGCTGCAAGTATTTCTCAGGGTTCAAAAATCATAGACCCAAAGCTTCCATGTGCTTCAATGACTATCATGCCTACTCAAAATGATACTCCATTATCCTTTCAAGAATTCTTCATGCAGATCAAAACTCCTACCTCGTCCTTAGAAGTGGCTCCATGTCAAGAGGCAAATCCAAAGTGTGAAGAAACAAATATCAGTAATGATCAAGATCAAGATACCATCCATCCTTATCCAACAGTTGACCAAAGTTACATATCTCAAGAGTCCCGTGATGATTTTATCATCCCCTTCCATTTCTTCCTAGAAGACACTCTTACACCTCATATATCTTATCCATCTCCCAAGCAAGATCATGATATCCTTTCCACCATCTCTAATGAGCCTATTGAAAATCAAGAGAAAAGTACCCTTTCTAAACCATCTAAAGATCCTTGTCAAGATCAGAGCATCCCATCATCCCCTTGTCATATTCTTCCATATCCAGAAACCATCATTCCTCTAAATCCCTTGCATAACAATAAATCCCCTCAAGCTTCAGTTGCTCCTATCAAATCTACTCATGCACCTATTGATATAAAGATGAATTCTAAAGAGAAGAGCCTTGGTCATGCAGCTCACTCTAAAGATGTCGATACCCCTTCCACACCTTATCTCCCTCTATTCAAACGTAACCGTGTGCCTTCACTATCCTTCAAATCCATCCTTGGTCCTTATATTCCAAAGCTAAAACTGTCAAACCTTCCATCTATATTGGGTCCTTATATCCCTCCATCCACCATGCCTATAACTACTAGTTTGTCATCCACTTACCTTATCCCCTATCAAGATCAACAAAGACATGCATCCTTGAACTCTCCTTATAAACCAATTTGTATGAAGCAGTCATATCAGCCCTATACATCCATAGTTCCCAAGTCTTTTGGAAGCAATTTGGATGTACAACAAAAAAATCACAAATATAAGAATCCACTTACATATGAAGATCACTATGTCCAATCTAATTGACATGTGACTACAAAGAAAAGGGAAATATTCAAGAGACCACAAAGGTCCACTGAGAAAAGAATAATATCAAGGAAAATATGGGTTCCTAAATCCATCATGGAAGAATTGCATTCTAAATCGTCCAAAAGCAAAGGAAAATCCAAAGCTATGTAGATTCCCAAGTCTCTTCTAAAGGACTTGGATACAAAAATGAAAATCAAAAGTTATGTGGATTCCCAAGTCTCTCTTAAAAGGCTTTAACAAAAAGGAAATGTCAGAGTTGGCATCCAAGCTTCCAAAGTCTTCCACTTCATCTCCATCTAAAA
This sequence comes from Thuja plicata, assembly GCA_018584345.1. Lineage (NCBI taxonomy): Eukaryota > Viridiplantae > Streptophyta > Pinopsida > Cupressales > Cupressaceae > Thuja > Thuja plicata. The sequence goes on along the minus strand of MU225676.1, from coordinate 197,604 downwards.
ATCTCCCATCTTATAACTCTATTTGGCTCCTCATGTCCCAAAATCCATTACCTTGAATACTTCGCCCTCTTCTCCATCCATCTTGGGTCCTTGTGTACCAAGATCCATACCCATTCATACATCAAAGCCTCAAGCTATTCCATCCATTTTTCCTCCATTCATCCACTACCCTTCAAGGTGTGTGTCAATATTGATCTTATCACCATTTCCATCTACTCCTATACAAACCTTTCAATACCCTATCCAATATCCCGCATCTACCACCTACCCATCCATCCCATATCCTTCAATTCCTCTTATCCAATCCATCACATAAATCCTTGGCTACCATCTCCCTTATCCTCCATTTCATTCCCTACCATCACCCTAACAACATCTTTAAACATACTTTTAGTGGCCTTGACCCATCATATCATATCCTTCAAAGGAACACTATCCAAAGAGAAAGAAGCTTAAGTTCCTCCATAAAATCAAAAAATCAAAAAAAAAAAAAAGTGCCTTGGTGAAAACCTAGTAAACAAACGCCTTGGTAGCAAAAGTAAAGAGAAATAAATCTGTCCTATGGTGAAAACCATTTCTTTTGGTACCTTGGATAAGTACCATGATGAAAACCTGGCAAACAGGCATCATGCGTAATTCCTCCTACTTTCACTTTTCACTTAGGGGAAAGTTTCTTCCATTTCATCTTATCCATCACATATTACATCCAGTTAGCCCATGAGCATCCATGTTCCTTCTGGTGATCTTGACAAGGTTGAGCCTATCCATGAACACTATGCCTCTTGACATGCATTATCCTTTCCATCGACTTATTCACTTTCTCTCATCCATGGCACCCTATTGTGATCTTTCTTATCTGAAGCCTATCCTTCCTATCTCTGAGCATTCCTACCATAATCCAAACCATCCACTCATACCCTTCATCGTCCCATATCCTAATTGTGCTATCATAGCTATATCCTATTCAAAATTGACCCCTTGGTCTTTATCAAAATGAAGAATTAAAAATGAAAAAAGCAGGTTCTTAGAAGTCTTGTGACATGTCTACTCTTTTGGACCACATGCTTTTCATGATATCGGGTCATTATCCTATATGCTATCTAGCACCACTCCATGAGCATACATTGCTATATTCTTTTTTCCCTAGCTTAGGTAATCTTGAGACTGTCCTTGAGGGTCGCATTCACTCTCTTCATCCAAAATTTTCTATTCGCCTCATCCATCAACTTTATAATCCATCTATAATATTCTATACCTTGCTAGACATTGGGGAGAAAAACCAATGTGATCTTTCTTGAGAACGAGTAATCCCTAAAAAAGACTAAAAATTGGAAAATGTCCTGAAAAATGATCATCCTAGTGAAAACCAAGCAAATAGGCACTTTGATGCATCAATCGAAAAAATTAAAAAAATTAAAAAAAATCAAAAAAGAGAAAATACAAAAAAATGAAAAAGAAGAAAAAGTGTCTTGGTGAAAACCTGGTAAATAGGTGACATGGTAGAAAAAAAAAGAATCTCTATCAAGTAGGTGAAAACCTTGTAAACAGGTGCCCCTTGTACTCAGCGCTCCATCTATCAATACTCAATCTTGGCAATCCTTTGCTTCATTTTGTACATAAGCTTTCAGTCACTTTCGTGACACTTTGGCTCTACTAAGAACCCTCCTAGCTTGAAACCGATCCAAAGTCATGGTCTAGGGGCAATCGAATTGGCTTTGTCCTGGTAGTATGAGTCAAGTCGGTTATCTTCAATCAGAGTTTGTTACCAAGGGGCATGGTCTCCCAATTTGGTCAGATCTTTGGCTTACATCGGAGTCAGTAATCTTGTCATTTCTAAAGGACATCTCGCTACTAACGCAACAGGTGTTTCTCAACACCCTAATCAAAAGTGTTTCTTAACACTATCCTTGGACGCATCTGTGTTTCTCAACACACATTGGATAACGCAAATGTAAACAAATGATCGATAACAATCAAACACATTGTACTCACAAGAACGATGGTGTTTCTCAACACCTCAAACATATACACATCTAAAAACTTTGAAACTGGATGAAGTATGCTAATCTTCTCTTTGTATGTTGTATGCTCTCATTGATTTTTGTTAATCTTTTCTTTGTCTACTGCTTGTTGGTGTGGTCTTGATGGTCTTGCAATGTCAAATAAACAGGGTGTATGTGATAAGAGCTCCTGCATTAAGGCAGAAAAGCCTCACATCCCTCGATCATGTTTACTTGCACGCCAAGGTGAGGTCAGAACTATATCCTTGACTTTTATTGCTTTGTTTGTTTACGCAAGATTGCACTCATAGCTATCTTGGCTTTGAATGCCCCGATACTGGTGTACTCTTGCAACATCAACTAGAAACAACGTTCAGGTCATCTCAATTCTTGTTCGTCGATGCTTATGTTAGTTTCTCATATCTTATCCAATGAAAGTCATATTCATATTCTTATGGTCGCAGTGCCACCAGTAAGGATTGTATCAACTTTGATGTTTCAAAAATGCTCGATGATGAAAAATTTCAATGCTAAAGGTTCAGTGGCTACACCTTAGATTGCATTCATGTTAGTCTTGCATCTGCATCTGCTTGGTGTTGAATCTGCATAATATCGTTATCTCTCTCTAATGTGAATAATCTCAGGTTCTTATTGATCAATCTTCCTTTTTCCAAGTGGACAGTTGTGCGTTGATTGATATGAAAATGACACCCTTGGCTAATTTGACTGTCTTGATTCTATTTTCAGAATCAAAACCGAAATCTGAAATCATTTTACTTGTCATTTTTCACGTTTGACTTTTTTAGTCACCTACAAATGACCGCTTGCACCATCCATCTTCTAGACTCTGAACCAATATAAATCTCTTGTTCTTTTCTTCCAGTCAATCCATGTATCATACTTTTGGTCAAAACTTGGTCCACGATCTCCCATCAAGTACAAATTCTTCCCTAACCGCTTGGGACCTATTTTTAATCAGATCATCTTCTTCTTGCATCATTTTATCATCGAATTGCTTCCAATCACTGGGGCGCCTAGCCATATTTTTATTTTTCTCCCGAGGGGGCAGGATCAAGACATCAACATTCCAGTGATCGCATCCTAAATCAAGACCTCATCGCTTGGGACATCTCAGCTTCATCTCATCAAATCAAGTTGAGATCATCTTAAATCAAAGACAAACTAATCAATGATCTTATACAGTGAAGAATACACTCCAAACTCGACAAGATCAGTCTTATACGAGCAGTTCATTATTGAAACCATATACTTTGATCAAATTGGCTTCATCGCTTCAAATCAAGTCAATTTTCTTGCTAATCAAATCTCTTAATGGTAATCAGTTTCATCGCTTCAAATCAAACTGGTGATTCGTTCAAACCAATCAAAAGGTTTAAGAGTTCCTGACAGATGTTCAGTTTCATCGCTTCAAATCAAATTGAGCATTATGTTTTATATCTTTTGATTGATCCTCATCCAATCAAGCTCGGAGTCGGTCTTCTTCAAAAGAATAGTTTCATCGCTTCAAATTAAACTGTTATGGGTCTTCTCGCTAACAAGTCTTTGAATTTGATTAATTGTCGTATTTGATTAATCATCGTATTTGATTAATTAATCAATTCCTAAAAAATACAATACATTGGCAAAAAAAGCTTAAGTTAATTATTTAATTGATATTCTAATGTATTAATTAAATAAAACTACTAAATTGTCAATAAAATTCAAAAAGGAATTAAATTGATTAATAAAAACAAAATGTGCATTTAAAAACAATTAAATCTTTAAAAATGCATATGATGTCATCAATTTCACTTAATTGATTATCAAATTGGAAACAAATTTGTTTTATTCAGTTAACTTATTCTTATCTTTTTCTTATTTTGGAAATAAAGTTGTTAACTGAAAATGATTCTGGAAGTTTCCAAAAAGACTAATCAGTCAGCTCAGTCAACTAAATCTTTTGACCAATCACATTCTTTGCACATGTATTGTGCTTCCTCAAATCAAATATGAGCCACTCATTTCTTTTAATCTCGACCGTCGATTCGACAGAGATTTTCTATAAAAGAGACTCTTTTCCTTCAAAAGGATCCCCAGTTTTTATTATTGTTATTATGCAGTTTTCATTTCTTAAGTTTTCAATCATTTAGCATTTCATACCTTTTTGATTAATTGTTTTTAGTTTACTTTCAATCATGCAAACCATAATCTAGAGTACATTTCAATTTGGTTATTTAAAAAGAACAAAAACATTTTAATTTGGTGTTATAAAATCAATCTAATTAGCTTTGGAATCAATCTTGCATTTGCATATCATATAGTGTAATCATTTCATTTAGCTTCAAAATCTTTCGTTTAGAACAGGTGTAGTCATTGTTTCTTGCGATGACCAAAGAGCAAGATTCAAATTCCTTCCTACTAGAAGGCAATAGATCGGTTTAGGTTAGTCTCTTGTTTATCGCATTTAGTTTAAACTAACCATTTAAGGATTTATTGAAGTCTGTGTTTGCAGCTGCAAGTACGTAAAATCACATGCACATAGTGAAGATCTAGATAACATAATTATAGACTCTAATTTCAACTTTTATGAAGATCCAAAAGTGGGAAAGAAAGTTGTGGCTTTTATTATAAAACTAAAAATCCTAGTTGGGGTTCAGACCTACCTTCACCAAGACAGGAGTAACTTACTCAAAACTTAACAAAAATGCACCAAAGTAGTGGAAAATGAAAGCTGAAACATAGACCTATCTCTAGTATTAATCGTAGACCTTTATCAATTTGTACCAGTCTGTATCATTCATATAAAGCTGACAAAGAATCAGAACTTGGGAAGTACAAAAATAATCCAAGTAAATACACATAATAGGGAATTAAATGAGCCCTAAAAATGAAATATAAGAGACCCATTTCAGATCTTTGAGTTTTACTTAAAAAAATCAACCGGGAAAAATCCTAGACTCAAATTCATTTAATAAAATAACATATTTCCAAAACTAGGTTTGTAGAAAACCTAGGAAATCACATGGTAATTTTCACCAAAATGAATTCAAAATTATAGAAACTTTCAAGAATTAAAAGTACAGATACCATACATAATTAAAACATATAAACTACTTCAAATTCAATCAAATAAACAATAGAATTGAGGGATTAAAACCCTAAATTGGATCCTATAAAGATTCCACGAAAGAAGGAAAAAGGAGACAAGGAGAGGAAAGCAATCCAAACTTCACATGCAACATTCAAAACCCTCTCCACTTTCATAAATCTCCAAGAAATCAAATAAAAAATCCTCAACAATAACTCCCTCTCTCAAGTTTTGAAAATATCAAACACATCCCCTCTCCCAAAACAAACAAAATCATGAAATCTCCAAGAAAATTTCTCACAAATCTCATAAATTTCCCTCAACAAAATTGTCAAAATTTCTCCCATGAAACTCCAGCAAGCCCTCTCTCCCAAGAATGAAATAGAAACTCCCTCATAGATTTCCAAGAAGTGTGTTGGTTGGGAACCAACTCCCAGCCAATTTTTAACTAATGGGATAATAAAAACAACTCTAATATAAATAACATAATTAAGACAATTTCCCCCCACTTAAATTATTATAATAATTACAGTTATACACACACCAAATTATGCCAATAAATCAAATATAAATCCAATATTCATTGAAGACCTCATAGAGAAGAATATTATAAATCAACAAATTATAATGATCGGGACATTAACCAACAAGATCCAAAATGACCAAAATATAAATAATACTCAAGAGATCAAACAAGACAAGCCCAAAAGGTCAAACATTCATAACATGGAAATAATCCCAAAATACATTAATGATCTAAGGGTGACCAGTCAAGACAAATATGTACACCCTTCCACATAAGATCAACCATAATTTAATGATATCATAGTTACATCTTTAAATCCCCTTACAAGTATATACATAACCTAGCCACATTATTAATAATTTAATAATTAAGGATACTATACTTTAACTTAATCCATATATATATATATATATATATATATATATATATATATATATATATATAGGGAAACTCTTTCACCTGATTCATCTTAACTCACTCCTAGGCCTCTCACTAGACTCAATAGGGCTTCCTCTCCAACCCTAATGTAAAGGTAGAACACTTGGTTCACTTACCTTTGTCTATAAAGAATCTCACTACCAATAAGCAATCAGGCATCACTGAATCTACAAGGGTAGATTCCACCACAACTACTCACACACCTCACAAACACTTATAGGGTAGGTATTACACTTTCTCTTGTCCAATTACTTCCTTCTTGAAGATTCAGAGCCATAGCTCATTTGTACATTCATCAGATCCCTTGTTTCAAGGAGTAGGCCTAGGAGTTCCTTATAGCCCTAATTAGGCTCCTACATTGCATTAACTCCCATACTTCACAAAGAAACCCCAAATCTGATCTTTGATCCAGATATCCTTTTTGGAAATACAAAGGATTTTTAGGGTTAGGGGTCCTCAAGCCATCCATACTGTATTGTGAAACCTTTAGGGACTGACTTCTTAGAAGCAGGGCTATTAGGCATGTTTATAGAAATTCTTCATAAAACCCGACGAAATGGATTCATCGACCTCCATCAATGCTTACAAAGTCTTTTCACCTTACCAAGAACATCCTCCATGCATTGGATTCCTTCATTCAATCCTACCCTGCAAATAAAACACTTTGCTTCTCAGTTGACCCTAGTCAAGCTATAGCCAAGCTCGCCGAGGGCAAGAGCTCAAAATCCACCATTGTCACTTGTATCCCTAAAACAAAAAGGAAACTAATGTACAATGACCCCTCTACCATTTCTCCAAGGCACAAGTGTTTGCCATAGGTAGAAATGCCTAGGGAGTCACTTTTCTATTTACAATCATGTCTAGTCTAGAGAGAACACAGAGCATGAAGTTTATTTGCATACAATGCACAAAACACAATCTTTGAGCTAACCTATTTCAAAAAAATGGTAAAACAACTAGTAGAACCTAATTACATCGAAACAGTAAGAAATTCAATCCATTAAACAATGTCTGTACAAAAACTCAGAGAAATACAATCACTGTTCCTTCCAAATGCTTATCAATTTGTGTCAAATGGTAACCAACTCTCTTACACGACTTCCAAGACTCTTAAATATGTCTAGAAAAACAATTAAAACTATCGGAACCAACCCATAACTAAATTTTGGTGGTTTTCATCTTTAGACAAAATGTTGTTGAGCAACTTTACAAAGTTGCAAAAGTTGCTCGACAACTTTTACAACTTTTGCACTTTTGACCTTTTAAGGTCCTAAACCAACACGATGGATCCCAATCACCACCAAAACACTTTCACAACTTCCTTAGGACAAAAATAGGTCCTTCCCAAAATCCTAGGTACTTTTTTCCAATTTTTCCATATTTAGGCTTTTACATCTCCTCTATAGGACCAATTGACATAATTGAAAACATCTCACTACAAAACTAAACACAGCTAACACAAATCAATCTAAACTAAGTACAAACCACTGAAAAAATTTATAAACCAAAATTTCATGATTGGATAGGACCAACCACTAGGTGCTCCTCCACCATACTCCCGCTAGACAAAGAAGTCAAGTTAATCCTTGGGTGAGTATTGCAGGATCTATTCCTAACTTCTTAAACTCTTCTTCAGCAACCCATGTGGCCTCTACTTTTGGAAGATTGTGTCATTTGATTAGATGTTCCAAATATTGGCCATGTCTTGTCTTCTTCTTAATTCTGGAGTCCACTATTCCTTTTTCTTTGGGCTTAGGTGTAGTTGGTAAGGGTACATCCCTTGTAATCTCTTCCAACTCATTAGAAATCTTTGTCTCTGCTGGTAATGGACCCTTGTATGCAACTAAGTCTTGAATATTGAAGACTGGTGAGATTAACAACTCTGTAGGTAGATCAATTTTGTATGAATTCACCCCATACTTTTCTAGTATCTTTCATGGACCTATCCTCTTCATTTGCAGCTTGCTTGGTATGCCTTTTTGTAACCTTGCTTTATTCAAATGTATCATTACTAAATCCCCAACTGCAAATTGCAAATCCTTATTCTTTGCGTCCACTTTGGTCTTCAACTTTTGTGTTGCCTCAGTTAGTGTTTGTTTTACTTGGTCATGTACTTCCTACATAGATTGGGTGAGTTCCTTAGCATGTCCTCTCTTTCCCTCCATGTTTATCAAGTCTCTCAATTCACAAACTCCAATGGGGTGAACCCCATACACTACTGCAAATGGACTCTTACCAGTGGTCCTATTGACACTGTCATTGTAAGCATATTCAACCTATGGTAGGACTTGATCCCACACTTGTCCATACTTCTTGGTTAGGCATCTCAAAAGGTTCCCTAAAACCATGTTTATGACCTCTGTTTGGTCATTTGTCTGGGGGTGATAAGTTGACCCAAAAGAAACATTTGTTCCTAGTCCCTTTCACAATGTTTTCTAGAAATGCCCCATGAACTTGACATTGCTATCTGAGACTATGTTGAGGGGTAACCCATGGATTCTCACAACTAAAGAACAATTGAGCTGAATAGCTTGCATCGTATGTTGTCTTGCATGGAATGAAATGGCACATCTTACTGAACCTATCAACAACTACAAAAACACTGTCCATTCCAGTGCTTGTCCTTGATAACCCCACTATAAATCCATACTAATACATTCCCATGGTTTGGGAATGGGAAGTGGTTGTTATAAACCAGCATTAGAAGTCATAACTTTGGCTTTCTCCCATTCCAAACATTTCTCCACATACTTTCTCACATCTCTCTGCATCCTTGGCCAATAATAAAACCTCTGAACCAATTCAAGAGTCTTGTTGAGACCAAAATGGCCACTAAGACTCCCATTGTGTTTCTCGGGTATCAGGTTCTCCCTCATAGATCCCTTGGGTACACACAATTGTCCTCCCCTAAACAAAAAACCATTTTGTAATGTATAATCTACAAACTGACCATGGAAATGATTGTTGAACTCCACACATACCTTATAGGCCTCTGAGAAGTCTTCATCTTCTTTATATAGATCCTTGAAGCTCTTTGCTCCAATACTTTCAAACTCCACCTCCTGAACAGTGAGTAGCCTTCGACTCAATGCATCAAAAACCTTATTCGTCTGTCCCTTCTTATGCTTTATGGTGAAGGTATAAGTGTGTAAGAACTCCATCCACTTAAGATGTTTGTTACTTAACTTCTCTTGGAAGTTTATGTAACTCAAAGCTTGATTATCAGTAAAAACTACAAACTCTTTAGGTAGGAGATAGTGTCTCCACTTCCTAAGGGCTTGAACTAGGGCATAGAGTTCTAGGTCATAGGAGGAGTACTTCTTCTTTGCCTCATTCAACTTTTCACTATAAAAATTCGTCGGTCAACCTTCTTGGGTCAAAATAACCCCTACTGCTATGCTACTAGCATCACCAATGTAAACAATTTCTCAAAACTTGGTAACATTAGGATGGGTTGGGTGGCTACCTTTGTCTTTAACATTTCAAAACCCCCATTGGCTTCTTCAGTCCACCTAAACTTGCTCTTTACTCTGCCCTTTATAGTATCTAACACTGGAGCACATATGACACTAAAACCCCTAATGAATTTCCTATAGAATTGGGCAAGCCCATGAAAACTCCTTACCTTTGTACCCGATGTGGGAGTAGGCCAGTTGAGTATAGCCTCCACCTTGCTAGGATCCATCTTCAATGACCCTTGTAAAACCACAAATCCAAGATACACCAATTCTTCAAGTTTATTTCCATTATTCTTCTTGTAACCTCTTCAATACAATTTGCAAATTCTTTAAGTGGTCTTCCTTTGTCTTGTTGAAGATGAGGATGTCATCAAGATATACTACCACAAATACCCCCATGTATTCCTTAAGCACTACAGTCGTCAATCTCATGAATGTGCTTGGGGTATTGCTAAGCCCAAATGGTATGACAAGCCATTCATACAGTCCTTATGTAGTCTTGAAGGTTGTTTTCCACTCATGCCCTTCCTTTATGCGGATTTGATGGTATCCACTCTTTAAATCCAACTTTGTGAAGTATTTAGCCCCACCAAGACAATCCATTAGGTCCTCAATCCTAGGGATTGGAAACCTATGTCTTATTGTTATTTTGTTTATAGCTCTGGAATATGTGCATAACCTCCATTTACCTCCTTTTTTTATGCCAAAATCATTGGCATTGCACAGGGGCTTATGCTCTTCTTAATGAGTCGTTGACCAATAACTCTCGTACTTGTCTAGTTATCTCCTTGTTCTTCTCAGGGGTCATTTTGTAAGCTACTTTTTTGGGAAATGATGCATCTGGTATGAAGTCAATTTGATGACTTATAGGTCTCTGTGGTGGTAATACTGATGGTGAACCATCACTCACAATATCCTTAAATTGCTTCAAAAGATCTTGTATCTCCTTAGGTAAGGGTGTTTGTGCTTCTGTCTTCTCCTCCTTAGGCTTCATCGTGACTTCATAGCACTCCTCATCTTCCCTCTTAAGAACTTGAAATAATTATTTTCCCACTAATACTAACACATTAGGACTGGCCTTCACTCCTTCCACCAGAGATTGGATTTTGTATGTCACTCCATCCTTTTAAATAAATAAGAATTATTTTCTCCATCATACATGACTTTTCTGTCAAACTTCCAGGGTCTTCCCAATAGTAGATGGAAAGCATCCATCAGAAGTACATCACAAAGTATATCGCCAGTATAGCCTCCAATTGCAAACTCAATCCAGGCTTTCTCATTTACTAGGACATGTTGTCCTTTGTTCAACCATGTCACCCTATAAGGATGGTCATGAGGTATCTTAGTCACCCCTAACTTATTCACTGTTTCCTCTGAGATTATGTTGTCTGCTGACTGTGAGTCAGGTCACTCTACATACTTTACCATGGATCTTGCACTTCACTTTGAAAAGTGACCTCTTTGTTTAGGTTCTTCCCTAACTGGTTCCTTAATCAGAAATCTCCTTATCATTAGATTTTCACCACTCTCTGAATCAAGATTGGTCTCAGGAGACTTCACACTACTGGAATCCTCTTGAACATAGTTAATTCTTCTCTTTGATTGAGATGATGTGGCTTTGTCAGGACATCTATATGTTGGATGCCCAAATTGGTGGCAGCTATAGCATTTCATGTTTGCAAATGAACCTCTATTAGATCCTCCACCAAATCTTCCTCTACCGCCACTGTTAGGACCTCTTCCTCATCCATAGTTACCTTTGATATTGGTTTCATGGCTCTTCTCTATCAATTTTGTCTCCCCTGGAGGTCTTGAATCATTTCTCCTACCACCATAGCTACCTTTGTGACCTCTAGAATCTCTACCTCTCCCTCTGCCTCTACTATGTACTTCATACTTTTTCTTGCTCCTCTCCTCAACCTGAAGAGCTAGTTGATAACACTTCTCAACAATGGTAGGTGTCAAGAGACTTATTTCCTCTTGGATACTCCACCTTAACCCATTTAGGTACCAAGCCACTTTTATACTTTCATCCTCTGTCACCTTAGACCTTGGGTATAATTTGTAAAATTCTTTTGTATATGCACTCACCTATGAATCTTTTTGTCTTAGATTCTGCCTCTTCTTATGAAGTTGTATCTCATAGTCCTCTAGAATATAAGTATCCCTTATCTTTGCAACCATCCCTTTCCAAGTGATATTTGGTTCTTTCCTTCCTTTAATCTTTCATCCTGCACAAACTTCCACCATGTGAGTGCAGTCCCTCTCAACCTTGTTTTGGCTACTTTCACCTTTTGAGCCTCTATCACACTTTCACATTCAAAGTGGTTTTCTAAACCCTCTATCCACTCCATGACCACCTCTGGTTCCATCTTACCATCAAATAGGGGTACACCTTCCAATGACTTGCCACTCATGGCTTTTAGAGCCCTAAGGAATGGCTCCTCTTGTAGTACTGGATCAGACCATGGCACTGTATCTTTTTCTGCCACTAACTTGCCTTTTCCTTCTATCTATCTTACCTTCTCACTCACTTATGTTGTCCTGGCTTGCACTTTGTCAATCTTAGTTTCCATCTCTGCTAAATTTTTTCTTAGGAGTTTGTTCTCCTCCTCCCGTTCATCCATCTTCTTAGCCAAATCTGCATTGGTCACCATGGTTGATTCACCCACAGATTCAAGGTCACTCATGTACCTTCTAGCCCAAATATTTTAGTGCCCTGATACCAATCTGATAGGGAGATTCTTTCACCTGAGTTAGCTTGACTCACTCCTAGGCCTCTTACTAGACCCAATAAGGCTTCCTCTCCAACCCTAATCTAAATGTAGAACACTTGGTTCGCTTACCTTTGTCTTCAAAGAATCTCACTACCAATAAGCAATCAAACATCACTGAATCTACAAGGGTAGATTCCACCACAACTACTCACACACCTCACAAACACTTACAGGGTAGGTATTGCACTTCCTCTTGTCCAATTACCTCATTCTTGAATATTCAAAGCCATATCTCATTTGTACATTCATCAGATCCCTTATTTCAAGGAGTAGGCCCAGGAGTTCCTTGTAGCCCTAATTAGGCTCCTAAACTGCATTAACTCCCAAACTTCACAAAGAAACCCCAAATCTAATCTTGGATCCGGATACCCTTTTTGGAAACACAAAGTATTTTTAGGGTTAGGGGTCCTAAAGTCATCTGTAATGTATTGCAAAACATTTAGGGACCGAGTTCTTAAAAGTAGGGCTAATAGGCATGTTTGTAGCAATTCTTCATAAAACCTGATGAAATGGATTCATCGGACTCCACCAATGCTTACATAGTCTTGTCACCTTACCAAGAACATCCTCTATGCATTGGATTCCTTCATTCAATCCTACCCTTCAAATGCCTAGGGAGTCATTTTTCTATTTACAGTCCTATATAGTCTAGAGAACACAGTGCAGGAAGTTTATTTACCTACAATGTACAAAACACAATCTCTGAGCTAGCCTAATTCAATAGAATGGTAAAACAACTAGTAGAACCTAATTACATTAAAACAGTAAGCAATTCAATCCATTATACAATGCTTGTACAAAAACTCAGAGAAATACAACAAATGTTCCTTCACAATGCTTACCAATTTAGGTCAAATGGTAACCAACCCTCTTACACGACTTCCAAGACTCTTAAATATGTCTGGACAACCGATTAAAACTGTCTGAACCAACCCATAACTAACTTTGGGTGGTTTTTCATCTTTAGACAAAATGCAATTGAACCAACTTATGCAATCATAGAAGTATGTAAACATGATTTTGTAGATACTGCCTATACAATTGTATCGTCTGAATCCTCTAGATTATCACCGCATACCAAAATTACCATCACAGACTATGTAATCACCGATACACTAAACACTTAGAAAAATTCATGTGCAATCACCTTCATCACCGGTATATCTGATCCGACCTATGAAATAGACTTGTTGCTAGCAATGACAACACTACAACATTCACCACATGATCTAGGATATGATCATCTTCATCAAATAACAACAATCTTGTTCCCTTCCCATTGACATCTTGTGAATTTAGTTGAGTTAAAGTGAATTTGAGTAGGATTTATGAGTGCTTGAGTCATCCTTGTTCCTTTTTGGGCAACCCAACTTTCCTTCTAAAGTGTCCCTATGTGATTTTCAATCAATTAGAATGTACTTGAGTGTACAAGGATTCAATTCAAGAAATTTAGGGTGAATCAGACATGTTCAAGCTATAGTTGTCACCAAATGACCCCAAGGACACTTTGCACACTCTATCCCTCAATGTTTTAGACAATTTCTCCTTGATCCCAAAATTAGATGTGTTTCATCTTCACCAGCATGTGTAGAGTGTCCAAGAGGTCCTAGAGTGAAGTGGAGAAGCTCAATAGCCTTAACAAATGTGTCTCAGAGGATAACTATTCAAGTTTTCCAGTCCATGGGAAACCAATGTAGAAACTACACTTATGTGAGATGGGGACACCAATGCACCATGCATTAGTCCTCAAAATGAGCCTCATCCCATTTGGGTGCTAGTGTCCACTATGACCACCCTTTGTCTTCCAATTCAATTAGGAGGAGTTTCTTAGAGCTCAAAGCAATTTGGTTGACCTTGTTCTAGTTGTGTCTTGAGTCTAGGAAACCTTGGAGGGGTCTTGAGTAGGTTTAGAATGAATTTGAGAGGTATTTATGGCATTCAAGTGCAAATCATTTTTTGCCAAAACCCATCCATGATGCCTAGGACCTAGGAAAAGCTCCAATTTTTTTAGTGAAGCTTTGAAATTTCAGGGAGGGTCTTGAGTGACTCCAAGAACCCAATGTATCCTTTGTAAGGTCTTAGAAGATATTTCCCCTTACTTGATTGAGTTTTGTGGCTTTAATTCTTTTACTTGTGTATTATCGCTCAACAATTGTTTGACCTAATATTGAGGTTTGAGTCTAGATCTTTGTATGTCGCACATGTTTAATGTAAATGTTTGCAAAAAATTATTCCATGTACTCTTATGTATATTTAGCTCATATCAAGCTTTTTATGGTGGACCATTATAAAGCAACATTCTAAAGTTGTATGGTTGGTATGCTCTATTAGCAATGTTGGATGAAGTCCCCATTTTCTAGTGGGAAGCTTTACCACCTTTTGAATTGAAGAGGATGAAGGGACACATGTAAATGCATCTAGGCCCCAAGATGGAAGAAATAACCCTTACCTAGATACTTTCAAGATAAATTCGCCTACAAAGTATTGATTGGGTAGATAATACAATTGATTAATGTGTTGCAAAATCTCAATGAAGTTACCGATGAATGATGTGAGGGGGGCTGAAATCAATGAGCTTTAGTGCTTTTCCCAAATCAGCACATTCAACACATCCTAAATATGCCATGATGGATGTGATGTGGCAGTAATATGGGAGTTAATAAGAATTGTTGAGAGTTGTAAGTTGGGAGGATGCAAAGACTTACATCGAGATACTAAATGAATGATATCCTGCAAAAACCAAACCACATTAGTATCAAAATTCATTGAGATTCATTTGCAATGATGTTTTCTACCATGTGAAGGCTTGAAGGGAGTTATGTGGGAATGATGTTATGTCATCATCTTGATCACATTTATAATTGGCATGCCAATCTACCATATTATTTCCTTCTAAACAATAATGAATCATTTCAAAGTTGTCAAATGTGTCCATCATATGCCACACCTCATTTAGGATATATAGATTTTTTCAATTTGGAGAGCACTTGAGTGTGCTTTTATTCACTATGAGAAGAAAATCTCCTTCAATTTAGATGTCATTCAAGTTTAGACCCTTGGCCAAGCCTTAATCCATGGAGTAAAACTAGAGCTTATAAGTTTTTTTTTTATGGATAAAGGGTCGTAGCCGAGATGATATTTATTAATTATAATAAAAGTACATCAATCCTGGTTCAAAAGCATACCGGGAGGAAAGAACTAGCAAGAAGACCTCTGGTCATAGCACATATAACCTATAACTAAAGTATAATTACATCAAACAACATCTTGCCAATACTGAATGTGAAGAACACTACGCAAGAATCCTCCAAAATCTTCATCCTAAAAACTCACTCTAGCACATCTTCAACCAAAATCTAGGGTGTCATGCCTCTGCTTGTTACTACCCTTCACTTTCCTTCCCTTTCCCATGGTATATTTATTCTACTCCCAAGCTTAAAGTTTTAAGTCTGCAGTTTAAATAATATTTTTATATCTTGCTCCAAATATAGCACAAATTATTAACATATATGTCAAAAGGATTAAAGAAGCCCTCTTATCTTTATCTTCATCATTCCTGGATGTCATGTGTTTTGATCAGGATTCAATATTGTTGTTTTGATTCTTGTGAGTGAGAATATTGAAACACACCTAATTGCCTAAGTCTGAAGGAGAAGATAATTTTCTATTGAAGTCCTCGTGGACCTCATAATCCTCCTCTACCTTGTCAGCTCCCCATGACATCTTCACAGCTTTTGTTGAAGGTGAAGAAAAAGGAGGAATGTTCTCAAAATGTTTGTTTAAAGAATTTGCCTTGTGTTCCCAACTTTGCCATTTCATTTGCTGCTAAATTACCTTCCCTATATATGTGATTAATGGTCACTTGCTCAAAATTAACCAAGAGGCTTAAGATAGCATCCAGTACTGATTGAAATCTCTAATTAGGGGTCGATTTTGATCTAACTGCATTAATTATGATAAGAGAGTCTCCTTCAATCTCTACCTTTGATAAATTAAGCTCTTTGCATAAGGACAACCCTGAAAGCAACGCTTTGAATTATGTCATGTTGTTGGTATCTAGATTATGCAACCAGCCCCTAATGGGCCCAGGTTACCGTTGGAGGCCCTATCAAAGTTTAGTTTATATCATCCACTACTAGGAAGAGACCAAACACAATTTTGTCTACAAATAGTCCTCCTCGACCTAAGGTTTGGGGGGGGCCTTAAGACCTAACCACTTCTTAAGCATGCAATCATCCCAACCAGTATAAAAATTTGAAGAGAATTTAAAAAGGGTGCAACACCCAGACTTCCCGAGAAAAAAGCTAGAGCGTATAAGTTGTTATGTGTGCCTATTAAAAGGCTTATTGCTAATGCTCAGATAGCTTCCTAACTCTCCTAGAATGCCTTTGGCTTCCCCATCCAAAATTAGCTCAAATTTTCCTATTGGTGGTAGAATCCATTTTCCTTGCTTCCTATAAATGTTTTACTTTCCCTGATGGACAATACTTCCTTGAAAGGGCGAGGAGATATTTTTCCATTCCTCTAAAATCTAAAAGTCCCAACTCGTGAAGCTAGAGCCTAATATTTTTTAAATTTAAATACATACATTTGTGCCCTTTGAAATTGATTTCTCAATGTTGTTTGTTGTGTGGGTTAAATCTGAAAATTCTTCTATTTATTCTCCACCATATATTCCCTATTATAATAGGATGGACAACCTTCCAAATGCAAGAACAAAAAATGATGACACATAAAGAGTGGCCAACTTGAGAAGATTCCCTAAAGATTGTTAATGGGACCAATTACAAAATGCCAACACTTTTGGGCATATGTGCAATGGGATAAGATATGGTCAGTATCTTCTTCAACTTCGACACAGAAGCATGAGGGAATAGCCCTGAGATACCAATCTTTGTAAGTCTTGCAGTAATCAAGATTCTATTTTTCAATGCTAACAATGCAAAGAAGAATGTCTTAAGTAAAATGATGGGACTTTAGTTTAACTAATTTTGAATTAACAATGTTAAAAGTGTAGGAAGCTAAATATAATGCAAATCTTTCCAAATCTTTCCTTGAGAAATACCATCATTCTCATGCAAGAAATATTTTACTTTAACCCCCTAAGAAGATTTAAGATATTCTTTTGATTGGTTGAATTCTTCAATTTGGGACAAGGGTGAATATTTGTAGAGTTAAATGAAAATTATAGGAATATTATACAAGATAATTTGTGCTTCATGGCATTTTCATTCAATGCATATTAAATTTATATAGAAGTTTAATCTATTATATTATAGGAAACTCCTAAAACAACTCTCTAAATATGTTTGAATTGTTTTGACAATTCAACACATGCATGCCTATATAACATACTTAATAAATTATCATATATCCTAAAAATAATATAAAGTTGTTTGTCATTAACTTCATAGCTAACCCAAGCTCTTCATAGCAACTAACGAAATACCAACAAGGCCAACAAAACCAACACCCTTAAAACCACTAGTAGAAGGCCTGACATCATCCAGCAAAGCAAGACCAGGACCAGCAGCAAGAACATAACCAACAACTGCAACAGACCCAATAGGAGAAACAAGAGGCAGATCAGGACCTAATCCAACCTCCTCAAGAATAGGCAACTGATTACCTCTATTAGGAACAACTTCCTTCCCAGATTGAGTGGAGCTTTTCAAGACAGTGTAATGTTGGGTAGAAGCACCCTTCTGCCAAGAGGGAGAAGATTTCTTCTTCTTGGTATCAAAGCCACAATGGGAAGAGATGTGGTCAATTTTAAAACATTTGCAACACCTAAAAGGGATACCTTTGAAATCAAGCTACTGGGTCCAAGATTCTACATCATGTTGAGTGTGGTTTAAAGTTTATCTGCCAAGCTAATTTGACTCCTAAAGCAAGATTTTGAGCTTTTAAGTTGAATATACCAACATTAATTACATTTCACTTTTCCTAAACATGAGTGTTCCATTAAGACTAAGGGAATATTATTTTTCTGATATATACATGCAGCCATGCATGCATGTCTACACAATACATATGTACATAAATGTAAATAAATGCATCCATGGATGACACATGCATGTTGCATATATGCATGTATGGATGTATGTATGCATTGATGTATATGCATGTATGTATGTATGCATTCATTTGTATACATGCATGTTTGCATGCACATACATGCATACATATGCATTCATTTGTTTTCATTTGTATACATGCATGTTTGCATGCATTCACGTATATATGCATTCATTTGTTTTCATTTGTATACATGCATGTTTGCATGCATTCACGTATATATGTATGTATGTATGTATGCATTCATTTGTATGCATACATGTATATATGTATACATGCATGTTTGCATGCACATATATGTATGCACACATGCATGCACGTATGGATGTATGTACATATGCATGTATGGGTGTATGTATGCATGCATGGTACGTACATATGTCCTTGTGTGCATGCATGGATGTATGTATGTATGCATGCATGCATCCATGCATGTATGCTACATACATGCTTATATGTGTGTATGTGTGTATGTATGTATGCATGGGTGCATTCATCTATATATGCATGCATGCATGTTTGTATGCATACATATGTATATGTATACATGCATGTTTTCATGCACATATTGATGTATGCACACATGCATGCTCGTGTGGATGTATGCACATATGCATGCATGCATGGATGTATGTATGCATACATGCATGGTACATGCATGTCCTTGTGTGCATGCATGCATGATACATGCATATGTCCATGTGTGCATGTATGTATGCAGGCATGGTAGGTTTATATGTCCTTGTGTGCATGCATGCATGATACATGCATATGTCCATGTGTGCATGCATCCAGTAGCATACATGCATATGTGTGCATGCATGCATACATTCATATGTGGATACAAATGTATGCAATCCATATATGCATGTGTACATCCATGCACGCATGTATGTTTGTTTGTTTGCATACATGTTGCATGCATGTTTGTATCCACATATTGATGTACACATGCATGCATGCATGCATGGTTGTGATGCATGCATATACATCTATGAATGCATGCATGTATGCTTACAGATGTATGCATGTGTGCATGGATGCTTGCATATATGCACACATGCATAAATGTATGCATTCATTCATGCATATATGTATGCCTAAATCATGTATGCATTTATCCATGCATACATGAATGTTTTGATGCATATTCATTTATACATGAATCACGTATGCATTTATCCATGCATACATGAATGTTTTGATGCATATTCATTTATACATGAATCACGTATGCATTTATCCATGCATGTATTTATGATATATGGATGCATGTATTTATGATACATGTATGCATATATGGATGGAACTATGCATGCATACATATATAGATGTATGCAAGTATTTATGATCCATGCATTAATGCATGCATATATGCATACATACATCCATATATGCATGTATGGATGGATGTATGCATGTATTTATGATCCTTGAATGTATGTGTGTGTGCATGAATGCATACATCCATCCATGCATATATGCATACATTTATACGTGCATACATACATCATGTATGCATGCATAGATACATGTATTTATGATATATATATGCATGTATTTATGATACATGTATGGATCTATGCATGTATTTATGATTCATTAATGTATGTATAAATGCATGCATGCATGCATGCATATATCCATACATGCATTCATCCATGCATTTATACATACATGCATCCATCCATGCATGCATAATCATACATGTGATAACTTGCATGCACGCATGCATACATACATCTATACATGCATTCATACATCCATGCATCCATTCATGCATATATGCATGCATGCATATGTGCATCCATCCATCATACATCTCATGCATGCATACGCATCCATGTATCCATGCATACATTCAATACACACATATATGCATACATGCATACATTTAATACGTGTATACATACATGCATACATTCAATACACGTGTATAGATACATGCATACATACATGTGCATCAATGCATGTATGCATGCATATATACATCCAATGCAAACATTCAATATACACATGTATACATACATGCATACATACATCCATGTATACTTTCAATACACATGTATATCATCCATGCATACATTCAATACACACATGTATGCATGCATTCAATACACGTGCACACATACATGCATACATACATCCATGTACATCATTACATACATGAATACATTCAATACACACATGTATACATACATCCATGTACATCATTCATGCATCATACATAGATACATGTATTTATGATATATAGATGCATGTATTTATGATACATGTATGCATGTATGGGTCTATGCATGTATTTATGATTCATGAATGTATGTATGCATGCATCCATGCATCCATGTATGCATATATCAATACATGCATTCATCCATCTATACATGCATCCATCCACATGCATGCATGCATGCACCCATTCATGCATGCATCATACATGTGCATGCATCCATCCAATACATCTATACATGCATTCATACATCCATGCATCCATTCATGCATATATGCATGCATCCATCATACATCTCATGCATGCATGCATTTGTGCATCCATCCATCCATGCATCCATCACACATCTCATGCATACATGCGTACATACATACATCCATACATGCATCCACTCATGCATACATGTACATGCATGCATGATTTATGAATGTATGTATGCAAGCATGCATGCATATATCCATACATGCATTCATCCATCTATACATGCATCCATCCATGCATTTATACATACATGCATCCATCCATGCATGCATAATCATACATCTCATGCATACATGCGTACATACATACATCCATACATGCATCCACTCATGCATACATGTACATGCATGCATGATTCATGAATGTATGTATGCAAGCATGCATGCATATATCCATACATGCATTCATCCATCTATACATGCATCCCATCCATGCATTTATACATACATGCATCCATCCATGCATGCATAATCATACATGTGATAACTTGCATGCATGCATGCATGCATGCATACATCTATACATGCATTCATACATACATGCATCCATGTATCATACATGTGCATGCATCCATGCATCATACATGTCCATCCATCCAATCCATGCATACATACATCTATACATGCATTCATACATCCATGCATCCATTCATGCATATATGCATGCATCCATTCATGCATCCATCCATCCATGCATCCACCATACATCTCATGCATACATGCGTACATACATACATCCATACATGCATCCACTCATGCATACATGTACATGCATGCATGATTCATGAATGTATGTATGCATGCATATATCCATACATGCATTCATCCATCTATACATGCATCCATCCATGCATTTATACATCTATACATGCATTCATACATACATGCATCCATGCATCATACATGTCCATCCATCCAATCCATGCATACATACATCTATACATCCATTCATGCATATATGCATGCATCCATTCATGCATATATGCATGCATCCATCATACATCTCATGCATGCATGCATATGTGCATCCATCCACCATACATCTCATGCATACATGTACATGCATGCATGATTCATGAATGTATGTATGCATGCATCCATGCATGCATATATCCATACATGCATTCATCCATCTATACATGCATCCATCCATGCATTTATACATCTATACATGCATTCATACATACATGCATCCATGTATCATACATGTGCATCCATCCAATCCATGCATACATACATCTATACATGCATTCATACATCCATGCATCCACTCATGCATATATGCATGCATCCATCATACATCTCATGCATGCATGCATATGTGCATCCATCATACATCTCATGCATACATGCGTAATACATACATCCATACATGCATCCATTCATGCATACATTCAATACACACATATATGCATACATACATGTACATCAATGCATGCATGCATGCATATATAAATCCAATGCAAACATTCAATTTATACACGTGTATACATACATGCATACATACATCCATGTATACATTCAATACACATGTATATCATCCATGCATACATTCAATACACGCATGTATGCATACATTCAACATACACATGTATACATACATGCATACATACATCCATGTACATCATTCATGCATCATACATGTACATCCATGTATACATTCAATACACATGTATAGATAAATTCTAAATGACCACATTAAAAAGACCTTGGTAGAGAGGACAACAAACGAAAATGAGTGAGTTTGTTTGCCTAATACAAACTATTTGAAACAATACATATTCTACCTTATTCATAAGAATTCAATATGACTATCTAAAATAACTAAATTAAGTTATAACATATCCATATTATCTAGTATAGCTATCTAAAATACATTTATCTGAAAAATTTCAAAGGGATATTTATTTTATGGTTATATCCATGCATATATTCAATACATATATATGCATACAAACCATTTAGCAGCTTAAGCTTGAGGGAAGAACCAAAATGAATTCTAAATGACCACATTAAAAAGGCCTTGGTAGAATAGACAACAAATGAAATGAGTTACAAACTATTTGAAACAATACATATTCTATCGTAATCTTGTATCTAATATGTAGGTGAAGACAACAAATGAAATGAGTTACAAACCATTTAAAATGAATACATATTCTATCATAATCTTGTATCTAATATGTAGGTGAAGAGAGATTCAAGAATGATATTATATTTACTACAGTTTGCTAAGCATTGTGAAGGAAAGAGAGAGCGTATAGCCATCACGGTGTAGCCATCACGGAACAACACACTCTGGCTAGACAGAAGAGTGGTGCAAAACGACATTTTGTGGATGCACTGTTTACAGTGCTAAAAAGAAAATTGAGGATACAGTCACTGGTCTCCTTTGGATAAGCCTCCAATCCGTAGATGACTTTATACCTTCATTGGCTAATAAGCTTCATCATCCCCAAATGCTTTATAATGATTACTTTAATTCAGCACGACCCATTTGCTCTGTTCAATACTCTTAATATGATCTTGTAGGCTATAATTTATAAAGTACTCCAAATAAATAATGTTAACTGTTTTTACAAACGTCTTTAATATATTGCAGGCCATGATCACTGTAGGCTATAAATGTAGAATGAGTCAGGACTCAACTTGTTCACAATCCTTGAGTACAACAAGTTCAAGAAGAGCTCACCAAAAAGACACTCCAAATCAATGAAACCGATTTTTCTAATTTGCCCTGCTTGCAACTTCTAAACCAAAGAGGTTTGCACCCACACAAAGCAACAGAGAATGTCAAGATAGGAAGCTATGATATACATATATACATTTACATCTATAAATCAAACATTTTCTCTATAAGATGTTCATCTGCAACTTGGATTGACAAATTAGGTGTATTTAACTAGTGCAAATTGGTATGTTTATGTTGGAATAGACAGTTCCATAAAGCGCTCATTGCTCTGTAGAATGAATAGCCTCCATAGATGCATTGATGTTGCTTAAAAAACATTTCAGCAAGATGCCCTTACGATGCTTATTCTGGTCAATTCATATATGTGTGTGTTTTTTATGCAAATTTCAGCAACATGATATTTGTTTTGTTCTTGTTTTACACTTACTATATATATATTAATAAATAATCACAAGACAAAGTGACCCAAAAATAAAAATAAAAAATAAAAAAGGCGATGCCCATTAAAATTTTCATAAGCCACTTTTTACATGGCTGAGACAACATCAATTCAGACTACTTTACGTCCTTTCACTCAATAGCTTCTAAATAGCTCAGTCGTATTCCATAAATCCAATGCTTAGAAAAATTGATAAAAAAAAGCAACAACGACTAGATATTAACAAATGGGCTCTCCCTCTTTATTGAGTATATCGCAGTTCGGTCTTAAAAAAACCAAAGTTGGACAACGTTAAGAGAAACTTAATTTCTAGGGACTGAAATGGAGAAATAAGGAAAAGAAGGGTTGCATACCTTAAAATCCTATGCAACTTCTTGAATCAGTATCTGAAAAGGAAGTTCCCTGATCAGAAGCTGGAGGTGCTCTTCTGGTATTTTCGAATTTCAGTGATGCTTACCAAAAAAGCACTGTTAGATTTGTAATATGCTTCAACCAAGCAAATCAATCTTAAAATTTCTCACCTGTTTAGAAACTTTGGGCTTAGCAAGACCGTCAAAACCAAAACACAAATCCAAACTCTCAAACCCTAAAACAGTTTTGAAACCCCAAAATTGGATCCAGAAACAAATAAAAACATCATACCGCATAAACCAATCATCATAATATCGGCATGACTCTGGTATCTCAAATCAGTCTGCAATTGCATAGACCAATCATTATAATATCAGCATATCAAGAAATTTAAACAATAGATGACTTGCACTACGAACCTATGTACCCATAACTTACAGCCAAATCAAAAAAATCCTAATTAAAAAACTACGAGCTTCATAGAATAGAACAGAACATAGTACACTAAATATGCATCACTTATAAAGTCCTGCACAATTTTCTCTAACCAATCTTTTGCAAGGCAACTTTCGGATGAGAAGCTCAGAGCTATTCTCATACTTGCAAATTTCAGAAAAATCCAACAAAGTAGATAAATTAGCTCTGGCTCTACGCCCCAAACAAAAAAAAAATAGCATTGACTCCACATCCCAAATCTGAAATAAAAAAGGAAACCCCGCAGAACAGAACCCTATAACCTACTAACAGAGCCAAACAGAATGGAAAACCTGAAGCAAGCAGCAATAGAACCAAACCTGATGCATCTTGCCTAGTTAATAGACCCTAAATCCTGCAATTCAGAGAGGATGACAATCCCACATTTGATATGTTTTTCCTGAAAACAGGCGAATCCAATTCATGAGAGATTGGATACGAAGCAACCAGATACAACAGGCATGATTTTCAGTCACTGTCAGTAAATAGCCATGAGCAGAGTGATGTAGCATCATAATTGGGGAATGAAACAGAGATTCTAAGCCTGCTAACAAAATTAAGGTCTCCAAATCCTCAAGCTGCCTTGTGGAAGTACAATAACGGAAATAAAAACAAATTAAAAGTAGAAGAAAAAGCATAAACTCAAAACCCTAACAATTGCCTGTGCCTACAAATCGAAATAAACACAAATTAAAAACAGAGGAAAAAGAATAAACTCAAGACCCTAATACGATAAAATAAGTTACCAAGCGGAAGGCCTGTCGAGAAAATAACCCTGTAGCCATTGCAAAGAGATTGTGCTCACTGCCAGAGCCAGAGCTGAAGCATCCTGCATGAACAAAGCAATACAACAGTACCTGCACAATTAGTCGATGAATATGAAAAATCTTAAGCCAACAAGATATTATATAGGAAAGTGTTAAACGGTCTTCTCTAGAAATAAGATAACGGTTCTCTGAAAAAAAGCTAACAAAAGCTCTGCAGCCCCCCTGTTAAAACAAAAAGCTAACGATTCTGTTGGCGCTGGTTGGCAAGGGTCTGTTAATGTGGGACCTCTTATCATTAGTATTATGTTTTTTATTTTAAAGGCCTTATGATTCTTATATTTTACTCCAGCCATCATAAATAGCAAGTTTGAATAAAATTATTAATTATAAAATTTAAAGCTAAATTTAGAAAGAAAAAACAAGGAGGAAAAAAGAGGAGGGAAAGAAATACATTTTTTCAATGCGTTTTTATTAATATTCACGTAAAAGTGTAATTTATTCTAATAGTAAATATTTTGTGATAGTTTTTAATTTTTGTTATTTGTTTTGGGTTATATATTATTTGTTAATTTAATTAATTAGTGGCTAATTTCGGTTCTCTTGATTCATTTGTTCAATTGGTATTTTTCTAAGGCTTTCACCTAGCTAATTGTGCATTAATTCATGTTCGGAATATAATCACCATAAAAATAAATCACTTTCTTGGTATTAGTATTTGAATTTTAATTAATATTCACATAAAAGTGTAATTTATTCTAATAGTGAATAGTTTGTCATAGTTTTTACTTTTTGTTATTTCTAATGTTTAAATATTTATTTATGAATTAAATAAATGATATAAATTACTTATCTATTTTTTGATTGGTTCAATTGATTTGGTCTTATAAGACCCCTTTTTCGGAGCTTATTCGAAAAGTTTTTAACCATAATTTGTAATATATAATTCATCTATCATTTAATTTATTTTGAAATTAGTTTTTTAATTTACAATATAGTATATTTTTATTAGATACTATATTTAATATTTTATTACTATAAACATGTTATTATTATATTTTATTGTTTACAAATTTTAATTACAATATATTTGAACAATATTATAATATATAATTATTATATATTCTAAAATATTTACTATGACAAATCATTTATGTCATTATTTGATTAAATGTTACTCACGAGACAGAGATATTCGGCTCTGCAACTCCGAGCACTGAGATTGTGTAGCACCCGTTCGGCCCTTTGTACGCAGAGGGTCATTTAATGAGCCCATCACCATCTCTTTAATATGACTTCATCCTCTGACGGCCCCATTCATTCTGCTATCGAGTCCAAGAAGATAGCTGAATCTGCTCCGACCTCCTCCGAGCCTGTGGAACCAGACCCTAAATCGTTTAGACAAGCCCTTGTTGGTGCAAAGGTCGTCCCTGATGGTGCAAAGTTCATCGACAGGAAGCAAGTGCCCAACCAAGATGAAAGAAGCAGACTTCGAGCAGGAGGTAAGGCTTCGACCTCCAAATGTCTTATTGTTTCTCCCAACTCCAACATGTTAGATGTAATTAAATCAGAGATGAATAAACTATGTGAATCTGCTATATTCTTGGTTGTGCAAGATATTAATAGAATGCCTTCTCGTGTATTTATGAATAATTGGTTACATTCGATTTGGGGCTCAAAATTAGGGCTTAGGTTTTCTTTTTGTAGGATGATTCAGAAAGGGCTTTTTATTATTATTTTCAATGATGCTATTAGTCAAAGAAGGACCATTAATAGATAATTATGGTCTATAGGCGCCTGAAGTTTTTGTACCCTAGGATGGACTAGTAATGCAAATTTCGAAGAGATTATGGCCCTCTCCTCCCCGAGATGGATTACAATCAAACAGATCCCTCCCTTTCTATGGAATGTGATTGCAAAAGCCCTAGAATCCCTAGGTCATGTTATCTGTATTGATCAATCTAATATTCTCCTTCCCCACATGGACGCGCGAGTTCTAATCTCTCTCAAACTAGGCGCGGATATCCTAGAAACCCTAGTTTTTGACCTAGATGGAGAACATGTGTCATGTCCTATGGAATATTTGGGCGATCTTAATTCATGTTTCCTATGTAAGAAAGACGACCATCGAAGGAGTAACTACCCTATGCTTGGACCCAAACCCAAACATCGACCCCCACCCAAAAATATCGTAACCAACCATGACATAATCTTATCTAGACCCGATCCCCCACCCCCATCTGCTCCTGAGAATGGTTCCTCGCTGCCTTCTTCTCCCCCGACATCCAGCTCTTGCCCCACTTCCCAAACCAATTCCATTGTCTCCACCCTTGATGGCTTATCAGTATCTCTTGGACTAGATCTTACCAGCTCTAACAATCCAAATAAGCAGTCAGACACCAGATATGGAAACAGAGGTCCTCCTAACCCTAAAAGCAAACCTAGGAAACAACTCAAGAATGCTCAGTAGCTAGCACTAGACAAAATTAGAAAATTTGATGCCCCCTCCAAGAGAAGGAGAGGCAATGTGAATGAGAAGTTTACTGATCAGCCACCCTGTCTTGATGACCCCTCCCACTGTAGCTAGGATAATGAGAAGAGGTTTGATAAGATGGCCTCAGATGGTGATGAGGGTGGGGCCATGATGAGTGGAGGTGATGATATGGACACCTCAGAGGGGAAGATTGGGGCCCTGGGTTTAGACCCAACTAATAGAAATGCTCTCCATGACTTTGAACTTCAGGTTATCCCTGCCTCCTCTCCTGACCCTCCCCACCCCTGTCAGCCACCTGAGCTATCCTTCCAATCTCTCCTTGTTACCCTAGCTATGATGGATGGTGCCATTAAGATTGGGGATGCCAATCCACCTTTGAAGAACCCTAGAGCCTCCCTGAAAGAGGTCTTCAGTAATAAGGGCATTAACCAGAACTGGGCTATAGTGTCATTCATTGATAGCCCTTGGGAAGATGTTCTCAAACATAACAAAATCAAAAGGATACCAAGAGTTTCCAATTCCCTTTCTAAGGATGAGAACCCCATTAAAGAAGGGGAAGAGATAGGCCCTGGTAAGGGTAAGAAAAAAAGAGGAATACCAACAGGGTCAAGTAACAAGAAAGAAAATCGAGAGTCACGGACTAAGGACATCCCTAAATGCTTCTCAAGATTTAGGAATGGGCCTAAATCCCCCTCCTAGTTTATGGATCTCAAGATTTCTTCCTGGAATGTCAGCGAACTGGAGTCCCCTGACAGAAAATACATTGTCCAGAGATTTAGGAGAGCATACAAAGGAACTAATTGTTTGATGCTCCGGGAGGTCAAAGCCAACAAATTCTATCTCAACATAGCTCTTAAATGCATTTGGAGAGAAGCCTCATCTTTCTCATCCTCCCACATCCGGGGGAAAGGGGGGATTTCCATCCTCCTCAGTTCCCAATGGTCCAACAAAGTCCTACAGTGGGGATCCTTACCATGCAACAGAGCGGTTTGGACTATTTTAGAAGATCACCAAACCAAATTTGGGATATGTTCAGTCTATGCCCCTAATGAATATAGGGAAAGGACTGAACTATGGAAATGGTTAAGCTCCCTTGAAGAGATCCCCTGGATCATAGGTGGCAATTTCAATATGGTAGGGCACCCTCATGATAAGCTAGGAGGCAACAAGTTGGAATGGAAAGGAAGTGAGCAGTATTTCTGGAATAAGGTCCTCAACAGACACAAACTCATCGACCCCCTAAGAGGTAATAAGGATGACCATAAGGATATATGGTATACCTGGCGTAATTTTTAGCAAGGTAATAAGAGAATCTACTCCTGGTTGGACCGATTCTACTACAACCAAGTTTCCTTTAAGTGCTCAAAGGATGAGGCTGGCAGGGCAGTCAGAGTCACCCCATTTACTCTCTCTGACCACCATCCCATCTCCTCTAGATTCCTCTTAGCCTGTCACTCCCCTAAGAAGAAACTGGAGACTGGATCATTATGTCTTAATACCTCCCTGCTTCAGGAGCTAGGCATCAATAATGAAATACTGATGATCAGATGGTTTGATAACAATGTGGTTGGCCACAAAAGTATCAGGGGCAAATGGGCCCAAAACATAGCTAGTTGGAGAGTATTATTTCAAACAGTAGGGGGTGAGAAAGCTAGGGATGGTAGGAAGGTAGAGGATGAACTACAGGAACATCTCTCAAATGCTGAATCAGAACTGCAGAGGGATCCCTCCTGAATGATAAGATCATAGGAGTTAAGATCAAATCCCGAAGCAATGGGATAGACCATGGAGACAAAGGCTCCAAATTATTTTTCAATCTTCTCAAACAGAAAGAGGCAAGAGGTAAGATTGAGTAAATTTGGGAGGAGGGGTCCAAGATTGAAGACCAATCACAAATCCTTCTTACCTTCAAAAACTACCTCCATAAGCTCTTTACCTCCCAAGGATATGGAGATGGGATGATAGCAGCATTGAATAACATCAAAAAATTCATCCCAAATGAAATGAAGGAAGAGGATTCTCTCCTTCTTAGGCAACCTATTGAAGTTTCAGAAATCAAGGAGGCTATTACTCAGATGGCAGTAGGAAAGGCCCCAGGGCCGAATGGATTGCCCATAAAATCCTACAAGAAAAACATAGACTAGATCAGCCTGGATCTGTTGGAATTATACAATGAAGCCTTTGAGGCCAGCACATTGGGAAAAGATATCAATCATGGGGTTATCAAACTTATCCCTAAAGAGGGTGATAAATCACTTATTAAAAACTAGAGACCCATCACCCTTCTAAACACCTCCTATAAAATTTTAGCCAAAGCCATGGCTACCAAGCTTAAGAAGATTCTCCCCAACATCATTGACTATAGCCAAACCGGTTTTGTTAAGGGTAGATACATTCTGGATAATGTTGTCACCTACTAGGAAGCTATGGAGTGGGCTAGGGAAACTAAGTAGCAAGTTTGTATGCTCCTGCTAGATTATGAAAAATCCTATGACATGATAGAGTGGACTTTGTTTACATGATGATGGAAGCTTTAGGATTCCCCAACTATTTCATAACTATGGTCCAAACCTTAATGAAAGGGGCCCATACAAGAGTAGAGGTTAATGGCTTTAACTCGGAGTCCTTTGAACTGACAAGATCAATAAGATAGGGATGCCCTTTGGCCCCTACACTATTTGTAATAGCAGCAGAAGCAATGAGACATATCATTGCTGACCACACTATCATACCAAGGGTCAGAGGTGTTCTACTGCTAGAGAAGAAGGAGATCATCAATATCCAATTTGTTAATGACACAACCCTACTTCTAAAAATTGAATCAGAGAACTTAACCTTCTTCATGGAAAAGAGAAAAATGTTCTGCTTGGCCTCTAGGAGAAAAATTTCTATGGACAATTCCCTCTTCTTGGGATGGACAGAAGAACCTCCAGACTGGATTTCTAGATGGAACTTCAAGTCGGAGGATCCAGACTACCAGGTTAAATACCTAGGCATCCCCTTCTCTCTTAAGCCCAACCTTAAAGACATGTGGGGGATGGTAAAAGGGAAAGTGGAAAGAAACTAAACAAATGGGACAACCAATATCTCTCATTGGCAAGAAGGACTCAAGTCTGTCAAAAAGTGCTTTCATCCTACACTTTATACTTATCTTCTGCCTAGCTTTTCAGCCAGCACCAATTCAACCATATCCAGAAAATTATAAGAGACTATCTATGGTCTGATGGTAAAGGAAAAAGAGCCATCCATGCAGTCAAATGGGAATGGTGCACTAAAAACAAGAAACAAGGAGGACTTGGCCTTAAGGACTCAGAACTCAAGGAATCCCCTTGGCTTCTAAGTGGATCACTAGAGCCCTAGTAGGAGAGGATCCTTGGAAAGCCCTGATCAGAGGTAACATAGCTAGAGGACACCCCAAGAAAGGGAAAGGATGGAATCACCTTTCCATGAATGACATTATTGCAGCAGAGTTTGAAGTTAAGGTGCATGGCTCAGTCGTGTTCAAATCTATATGGAATGCTTGGAACTTGGTAAGACAACAAATTAATGAAAATAATATTGTTCATAACCATGGTACAATATGTGGTAACCAATCCATATGGTGGAATCTCAAGAACAGAGAAAAGTCATTGGCACTACTGCAGGGATGCTCGGCCAAGAAATGGGATGAGAAAGGCATCTCCTGCCTTGTAGATATCTTACAAGATGATCATTTAATGGAATGGGATATTCTGAAAAACAAGTACAACCTCCCCCAATCTCAGTTTAGAACATACTCAATGGTTAAGGAGGCCTGTGGCAGCCTCTTCCTCAATAAACAGATGCACATGGATAGTGACTGCCATACCCAATATAGATGGTCTGATGGAACCCTGGTTATCAAATCCAATCCCAAGCCTATCTATAACCTTCTTTCCTTAGACTCCCCCATTTGCCCCCACCTTAACAATTGTTGGAACCTCAACCTTGGATCTGATAAATGGAGCAAAGTTTTTCTTAACCTGTGGTCCTCCTTTGTTGAACCCAAAATCTTTGGTG
The DNA here is from genome assembly GCA_018584345.1 of Thuja plicata. NCBI lineage: Eukaryota > Viridiplantae > Streptophyta > Pinopsida > Cupressales > Cupressaceae > Thuja > Thuja plicata. Next base: position 165,494 of record MU225676.1, on the reverse strand, counting down.
CCTTATCTTACACAAGCTTCCCTTCCTACTACCCAATGGAGACCCAAGTACCTATGCCTTTTTCCCTCACCCTGATTCTGTCAGTCATGTATTCTTCTCCTGCCTGTTTGCTAGTGATAGCTAGAAACTCTTTGGCTTCCCTCAATGCTTTGTTGCTTCAGTTCTTGACATCATTTCAGGGCATATTAATGGATTAAAGCAGCCTTTTAATAGTTTTTTTGCACTTATCTCTGGTTTAATTATGTGGCACATCTAAAAAAAGAGAAATGATATTATTTTTGGTGGACATGACAGAAGCCTTACTAAGTCTCTCAAGAGATTCATATTCCATGACATTGTTGTGCATGTTACAATGGTGATCAAGATCAAGAAAAAAAAGTTGCAAGACCTGTTCAAGAATGGGATGGTAAGACTTGGGGCTTGGGAGGTGTCACATGGCTACACCTGGACCAAAGAAACTGAGGAGTTGGCTCCATTTAAAGTTGCACTACACAACTTCATGGCAGAGATACAAGGACTGAACAAGGATGACAGATCTGTCATCAATGTTGTCCCCATTAGAGCAGTTCTAGGCCCCGAGGCTCTAGTAGCAGTGCCCTTCACACACCCATATGAACCACACCTTGAGAGGGATGAAGTGTTGAAATGGATGGAAGGACCACTTGGCTGGGTCACCTAGGTACCCTATGGAGAGGAAGACTTTGGACCACTTGAATGATAGTTTTCTGATACTATGTTGATTAATTTTGTATAACTCTCTTTTGTATATTGTGATAGCTTAGGAGTTTTTTTTCTATTCCAGATATAGTAGTCAGGTGTGGCTGAAAGTATACATTGTCGGTATATGTTTTGGCTCTCATTTTGGTAGTTAGAT
>MU225676.1:137744-161187 GCA_018584345.1 Thuja plicata | reverse complement strand
TTAATAATTAAATCAACATGATCTAATTAATAAGTGAAGATAAATAGATACTCTAACACCCCCCCTTAAGCGAAGCTCAGGAGGTAAGCTAACCTAGCACAGCTATGAAAGCAGGAAAAGTGGGTCCTAGCAACAAGGCCTGATCAGGTACCCAATACAAGGAAATCTCTATGAACCAGAGATAAAGGAGAAAACCCAGTGGGAAAAAACCCTCTCCAAAAAGAGATAAACAAACATGCTAAAAAAACATGAAGGAAGGAAGGCCTCAACAAGACCCCTCAAGGACAAATTCTATCACCCCAAGCGTAGAACACAACTAAAGATAGCGCAGAGATGCAAAAGGTTTGGTGAAGATGTTAGCAACCTGCGCGTCAATGGGAATGTACTCCAAAGTGAGAACACCATCCTGAATCTGTTAATGGATGAAATGCATATGAAGCTCAATGTGTTTAGTGTGTTGATGCTCCACCGGGTTGCGGGAAATGTGAATAACACGTTGATTATCGCACCACAGAATAGTGGGATGATCAGGAGGAAAGCCAAACTCAGTCATCAACTGTCGAAGCTAGAGAATCTCCTGACTAGCATGCACTTCTACTCTATACTCAGCCTCTATAGATGAAAGTGTGTGAGCATTCTGCTTCTTGCACGACCATGTGATAGGACTAGAGCCAAGACAAAAAATAAAGCCAGAAGTAGACTTTCAATCATCAACATCACCAGCCCAATCTGAGTCAGTGTAGCCAACAATGTGAGGAGCCCATGATGTGTAATGAATGTCATACATAAGTGTGCCCTGAATGTATCTCAAAATGTGCTTGGCATCTTGCCAATGACTCTCATGAGGCTCATGTGAGAACCGAGAGACTAGACCAACTACAAAGGAGAGATCAAGACGAGTGTGTGTCAGGTATAACAAACTGCCAACCAACTACCGATACAATGTAGAATCCACTGAAGGCAAAGTGCAAGAGGTAGACAAAGTAACACCCGACTGAAAAGGTGTGGGAGAAGGCTTGCAATCAAGCATATCAAAGTGCCAAAGCATGTCAAGAGCATACTTCTGCTAGTAAACAAAGATCCCAGTAGGTGACTGAACAATCTCTAGACCTAAAAAGAAGTGTAATAGACCAAGGTTTGTCATCTCAAACTGCTCCATCAATGCGCGCTGAACATCCTGAATCATAGAAGATGAGCTACCTGTGATGAGAAGATCATCGATATATAGCACAAGGAACAAAACCTCATCCTCAAGATGTTGAATGTAGACTGTATGATCGGAATGACAGCGTGTGAATCCTGTAGAAAGCAAAAAGGAGTCCATCTTTTCATACCAAGCCTCAGGGGCCTGTTTGAGACCATACAAAGAATGTCGAAGTCTGCAAACCAAGGAGGAATCTTGCACAAATCACTGAGGCTGCTCCATGTAAATCTCCTCAGTAAGATCACCATGCAAGAATGCACTCTTCACATCCATCTGAAAAATGGGCCATCCCTGAGAAGCTGCGAGGGATAAGACAAGGCGAATAGAATTCATCTTGGTGACAGGGGCAAATGTCTGAGTGTAATCAATACCCTCAACCTATGAAAAACCCTTCACAACAAGACATGCCTTGTACTTATCAATAGAACCATCAACAACAAACTTAGTACGATACAACCACTTGCATCGCACTAACTTTCTTCCCTTAGGAAGAGAACAAAGATCCCAAGTGTGATTCTTCATCAAAGAAGAATACTCCTCCTCCATAGCACTGTCCCACTCAGTATGTCCTGTCGCTGTTGCAAATGTCTGAGGATCACCACAAATAGCATGACTCAAAAGACTGGAACCCGCAATATGAGACCGGGTGTGATGGGAAGTGGAAGGGTCACCAGCCAGAGATCCTGCAACATCAACTGTAACACGAGCCCATCTAGGCATCGGTGGAGGATCATGTGGTGGAGGTAAATGGGGATCACCAAGATCATCATCCTCATCATCCTAAAACAAAGCTGGAAGAGATGAGGGAGTAGTGGTAAGTGAAGTAGACTCTGGAAGTGGGGTATCTATTGCAGGAAGGCGCTCATCAAACTGGACATCCCATTAGAATAGGACCTCTCTGGAATCAGGATCAAACAACCTGTATGCCTTAACATCCTCGCAATAGCCAACAAAAATGAGGTGTCGGCTCTTCCACTCTATCGCTCTCCTCTGAGCGTCAGGCACAAATGCCCATGCTTCACTACCAAAAACTCAGAATGAATATTCATCAAGCTTGACATGAGACCAAGCCTCCTCAGGAGTCATATGTCAAACTGCCTTGTGGGGCATCTGATTCTGAATATAGTTGGCACAAATGACTGCCTCTACCCAAAAAGATGAATCCATGGACTTGGACTGTATCATACAATTAGCCATCTCCCGAAGTGTTCTATTCTTTCTCTCTGCCACACCATTCTGCTGAGGGGTGTAGGGCATTGAAAACTAATGCTGAAGACCATGTTCAGAGTAAAATTCCCTGAAAGCTTGGTTCACATACTCCCCCTCATTATCTATGCGTATCCGGTGAATAGAAAGACCAGATTGCTTCTCCACAAATGTCTTAAAGACTTGAAATGAATCAAAGACATCAGACTTGTACTTCAAAAAGTACACCCATGTGCGCTTGGAGAAGTCATCAATGAAAGTAAGCACATATCTGGCACCAGAAAAAGAAGGAGTGGGAAATGACATGAGGTCACTATGAATCAATTCCAATGGTGCCAAAACACGAGTAGCCTGTCTGTGAGGAAAAGGATCCCTATGTTGTTTGCCAATAACACAACCCTGACAAACCCCATTAGTGCAAGTAATCTATGGAAGCCCAAGAACAAGTGCTTGTGTGCTCATCTACTGAAGATATCTGTAATTGACATGGCCTAGACACTCATGCCAAAGTCTATTCACTGAATCTGTATGTGCAATAAGATAGGAATCTGTGCCAGCAAAAGACTCAAATCCATCAAATTTGTATAGTCAGGATGCAGTGTTAACACTCCCAGTAGCCACAATCATATCAAAATCATGTAAGTCCTGAATAACCACATCATGTGGTGAGAACTCAACTGTCTTACCAGAGCCAGAGTGGAAAATCTGATAGATAATAGGTTTGTCAAAATGTCAGGGACAAAAAGAAAATCCTGAAGAGAACCCCCAGCTAAAGCAATAGAACCAAAACCAAAAATAGAAAGATGAGATGAGTTCCCAACAACAATCTATGAATTAGCACAAGGAGCAAGAGAGGTGACCAACTGCTGAGTGTGAGTCATGTGGTGAGAGGTACCAAAATCAAGAATCCAGGTGGGCCCAAAAGTCATAGCTCGTGTAGTAAGAGCATGACCTTTCCCTGCAGGGGAGGATGTGGACTGAGGAGCTGAAATGTGATGCTCCTGCATGGCTTCCTCTAAAGCCTCCAAACGTTTGCAGCACCTAGAAACAGGATGTCCATCCTTTCCACAAAAACTACAGGTCTCAACTGATTTTTTTCTTAGTCTTGGGGGTAGACTTAGTAGACTTCGAAGAAGATTTACCCTTGGAAGGGTTGGCTGGAGGTTTTGAATAATTTTTCTATGTAGGTTTGGAGGAATACTCATTGCCTGCTAAATCTTTCTTCAGTTTGGCTTTCTATTTTGGTTTCCCCTGTGAAGACTGAGCAACCAATGCTTGGCTAGAAGAGCTAGAAGCATCCATCTGTTGGATCTTTGCCTGTTCTTGTGTCAACCGATCACAGAATGTCTCAAATAAAGGCATGGTGTGTCTAGTACCCAAAGCATCCATGGTGGAGTAGAAAGTAGAAGAAAAGATCCGATACTGTCCTCTCAACTTTGAGAGTATCAGGAAGATACACTCATCATTTGTCTTGTTTCTCCCACATCCCTGCAAAACTGAGCACAGAGATTTGAACTTCATCAAGAAGTCCTCCATAGCGGGAAAGCTGGTAGGAGTCAAAGTGGTCAGCTCTTCATCAAGCTGTAGTGCCTGAAACTCATTCACTATGCCAAACAAATCTAAAAACTTGCCCCAAATGGCCCTAGGAGTTGTCAAACCATCCAGGTGAAAAAGGAGACTATCGGAGATGTTCAGTGTAATCAAGCCCATGGCTTCATCCATTTTATTCCTATGCTAAAGAACCTCAAAAGGACGCTGCAGGACAGGTTGGTTTTCATCTAGGCATGACCATAAGCCATGTGACATGAGTATCCTAGTCATGTATACTTTCCAGGTGTGGTAATTGTGCGGTGTCAGCCGGGCCACAGAGGGGTCTGACATTGAGAGAAGAAAAAGATAGAAGTAGAAGGGTCATTTTCTGAAATTAAATGATAGAAAGCAAAAGCACCCCCCATAATGTATGATTCTATCCCCCGTACAACAAAGACACAATTACTGAAAGCATAAAAAATGAGAAGAAAACCTAGACGCCAGATGCAGAGATGGAGGAAACAAAAGCCTCTACTTCAACACCAAAAATGAGAGCTCAAATAGCCAAATTAGTGAACAAGACTAGCATCATCATGTCCGGCTCGAAAACACCTTTCCAGTGATATTTTGTTTTTCAAAAATGGACACCGTATGCTCAAGTTACGGCCGAAAAATCAGCTATGTCTCCGAAAAAGAGCTCACTGGAAAAAACTAGTCCTGGGAAAAAAGTTGATGTTCAAATGACCATCACTGTCCACTGGAAAAAATTTGACAGTCGTCGGGCCTGTCGTTGGAAAAAAAATTTCAGTTGCCAGAAAATGTAGAAACTGCCAAAAAAATTTTAAAGTCTGCTGAATTTTTTTTTTTTTTATCGCTGATGTCAGCAGTGACATCAACACCGTACCTACAGACTGCGGTGGTGGGCCGTCGGCGGCAGAGGAGGTCGGGCGGCTCCCGGGTGGCTCTCGAGTGCAACATCGCCGGGGGCGGCTGCAGTGGGCGGCGCGTCGGCGGGGGGCCGGGCGCGGGCCGGGTCGCGGTGGCGCTGGGGTAGCGTTGGGGAGGCATGCTCTGGCTGCCCTAAAAATAATAAAAAAAGTATTTTTTTTTAAAAAAATTAATTTTTGCCTCGTTTTTTGAGCCATACGGACTAGGAGGCCAAATTTTTTTCTCAAAGGTCATTGTGACAAAAAATGTCAAACTTTATATGTATTTCAACTCTCTCGGGCCTTCTGAGCGCGATGGTGGAGTCCATTTTGGCTCAAAGTACTCCAAAAAATAGTGCCTCCTTCAAAATGACAAAAAAAACCCCAGAGAAGCTATGGCTTTCATCTTCGAATCGCGACTTCAAAAAACCTTCAAACTAGGCAGCGACAAGGTGGCTCTGATACCATACAGAAGTTGAGAAATCTAACTTCACAGTTCACCAAGAACACCTGCATGCAAATAACCTGATGCTAAATGGAAACCACAGAGACAGAAGCACAGCCTTGGAAAATCTCAATGGAGTGAGAGAAAAATGTATTTCCAAAGTAATGAAACAATAATTACAAAAGTTCAACCTTAAAGGTGAACGAAACCCTAAAAAGGAAAAAGCTAGGTTGCGCAATATAATTAATATGAAATATTAATTATATGCACCTAAGAGACAGCTTAAGTGAAAAAAGAGTGCATAGACAACTTAATAATTAAATCAACATGATCTGATTAATAAGTGAAGATAAATAGATACTCTAACAATTATGATGTATCCTATAAATCTACTAATCGACAAAGATGATAATATCCTTCTACAACCATCCCAAAAATTAAAATAGCTTTGATCAAACATTTACATTTTGACTGAACTACTCGTGCCCATTAGCTTTCAAAACCGATTACATGGGGATTGAAATATGAAGTTAAATGTTATTATGCCCATCACCCAAGGCTATTTCGATACCAATCAACATTGCAACATCAGCAAAAAATAATTCCATGTATGTCACACTCTTTTGTCCTTGAAGCACACAAAATTGATTTAAAAACTAGTAGCCTAGAATTCAAATTTCACTATGGGATTACGACCGTGTTTTTTTATCCATCACTACACAAAAAACCACGACCTTGGGGAGAAAACCTAACTTTACAAACCAAAAATTGGTTGGCCGAGAGTTACTCTTTCATGGCAGAGGGGTACCTTGGAGTAAACTCAAGATGCAAGCGTGGATACCATCTAGCAAATCTAGCCTCTCAACCTGTATGGTGAGCATCTCATGACTTGATTCGCCAACCTGAATTACCTGTATCCCCGCCACTATGAAACCCAAATGAAGAATTATAACCCCAAGACACACTATCAGTTTGAGGCATATTTTAACCAAGGGTTGCAATACCACTCACTTGAATGTTTAGGTTAAGAATAATAGATATATTATGTTGTGACTACGACGAGGTACGAAGGGACGAGCCTGCTCCTAGAATTTTTGGGATATTTAAAACCTCCAACAAATCTAACATGGCATAAACAACCTTTTTGGTCAGTTCTTCCAGCTCTTTCCCTAATGCTCGACCCGATGAATATAGGGAGTTTTTCACATATCGGATGCTTTGTTTCTCTAGAGAACGCTTGATATTGTCATAAATAACCATATATTCATGTTTGCTGAGGAGAAGATGTCACAAAAAGAGTCCCCCAACAAATTCTTTCCCATCCTAGATGTCATACTTCTGCAAGACTCTTTTTAATTTATTTTCCCTCAAATACTGCAGTTTAACCACTTTCTGAGCTAAAATCTCAAGTAATAGAACAGACTGAAGAAAATCCATTGCATTTTATAAAAAAACTAAAATCAACTGCGATGGATATATGAATTGTTTAATGTGGGGAACTAAAATCTTGTCACTAATTATTCATCTAATGGCATATCAAATGGTGGTAGAGTGACACACAAACACATCATCCATGGCCATGTCGTCAATCTGCACTGGTAACACTTCCTCCTCCTCATCTGACTGAATGTATATCCTATAATTATTCAAAAGCATCTCGCTATGATAGTAACCACAAGCTTTTCATCAAGGGCACACCTCATTAGTATTTTTCATTGATGGATGCCTTATTGATGTAGGAGCATCCTTGGTTACCTTGCTATCCTGCTCATCTTTGTTCATTCTGCCAGTAAGTGTTGAGTTGCAGTTCATGTTGAGTTGTTGTATGTGTCAAGTTTTCCAGTGTTGGTTGAGTTCCTATGTGTGCCGATTTTTCCAGTATTGGTCGAGCATTCCTTCTGTGTCGAGCGAACCTGATGCTTGGTTCTTCTTGACCAGGATTGTCCATGTTTGGTTCTTCTTGGAGCTGAATTATGTATTTAATTGCTGGTTATGCATTTAATATTTGGATCTTGTCTTGGGATGTGTGTGAACTGTTGGTGGCCGACCTTCCATCCTTGGAAGCCTCTTTGGAAAGTATAAATAGGGATGTCTAGGAGTAGGTTAGGTATCAGCTAGTAGAGCAAGTAGCAGTTAATGATATGAGAAGGTAGAAAATAGATCAAGTCTATTTTTTCTATATCTTTTTGCTCGTAACCCAATAGGCCTCACAATCGGGCATGTATGTTGTAATTTCATGAATCAATAAAATATATTTGTTGTTCTTTCTCTTCTTGGTGTTGTTCTCTATGTTTTTTGCTTCTTTTGTGTTTACTCTGCAAGTGGCTAGATAGTTGGGTGTTCCTTTGGTCCTGGTTTTCCTACCCTTCCCTATGCCAGTTGGTATCAGAGAGAAGTTTTTCCTTGGAGATTTGATCATGTAGAACCCTAAGTTGGATTTTTTTGTAGGGTGGTAGGTTTGTGGATTTGACCTATAAATTGTAGAGGGCTACGATCTTGTAGGAACTGTCCAGATGGTTTGAGGTAGAGGAAATCTTGATAATGCCATAATGGACATGTTGAGATAAATTGCAACTAGATTAGATGTTTGTGGAGAAAGCTCAGAGGAGAGGAGCGCATCTTGATGATGTGAGTGATGATGAAGTAGTGGAACCAAATCCAGAGCCTGGGGAAGATCAAGATGAGGAAAGATTGTTGAGAGTGTTGACCAGGGAACATTCAAAGCTTGTTATTGATGTTATTCCTTATGATGGCAAGTTGGGTGCTAATAATGTGTTGGAATTTCTTTGAGTTTGAAAGCACTCCTAATAATAAGAAGGTAAAAATTGCAGTCACTAGGTTGAAAGGTCGTGCCTCACTATGGTGGGAGCATTTACAAATTGATAGACAAATAAGAGGAAAGGAAAATATCAGAACCTGGTTGAAAATGGTGAACAAGATGAAGAAGTTCTTACGTGTTGATTACCAGGTTATCTTGTTGAGGAAGATGCAAAACTTTAGACAAAAGGACATGATTGTGAAGGAATACACTAAGGGATTCTATAGATTTGACATCGAATCTAGACATGTGGATGATGAGGTTGAGAAAGTTGCAAGGTACCTGAATGGATTGAGATCTAGAATTCAAGATGAAATAAGTTTTATGAAATTGGATAGTGTGGAAGAAGCATATCTGTATGCCTTAAAAGCTGAGGAGATCTTGACAAAAAAGTAAGAACAAAGATAGAGAGGTCGAGGTGGTAGATTCCAGAGAGGTAGAGGTAGATCCTATGGTGAAGGTGGCAGATTTGATAATTCTATGCAAGATAAGGGCAGATAGGAGTGGAAAACTAAAGATAAAAGCAAGACCGGGTGAAAAGGTGGTAGTTATTACTGAGGAGGTACTAGTTCCTACCGAGGAAGAGGTAGAGGTGGATTTAGTGGTAATTGTCTCAGATGTGAAAAAGAAGGGCATAATTCTGTTAGAATAACTGAGAGGGGGGGTGAATCAGTGGCCTTAAAAATAATTCCAATAATCCAACCAAAACTTATATCATAGATATAATATCCTCTAGTTATCTTTCACTCCTACAAGTTGTATGCCTTTAAATATTCTTAACAAATATATACTCCTCGGTAAGATATACTGTTTATCTTTTCTAGCCTTTACCGAGTACCAGCAATTAAACTTAGTGTTTACCAACCAATCCAGTTTTAGTAATGTGTAAAGTAAACTATCAATGCAATGAAAGAAATACACATTTGACACAAGGATTTTAACGTAGAAACTTTGTAAGGGAAAAACCACTTGGGACCGGTAACCCAAAATGTTTACTCTTCTGAAGTGAGCTCGGTGAAGAGCCAACCCTGTTAAAGATTACAAACACACTGTTAAGTGTGACCTTGTTAGAGGATTCAAAACTAACAATTTTTCTTTTGACCTAGCATTCACTATGTTGTCAGCAAGAAAACCTTTTGATACTCTTGAGTATCTCAATACAATAAGGATGGTTAAATCCCACTTGGTTAAGAGATTTTCTGAATCAATGGTTAAACTGAAATGGTAAATGATATGTTTAATAATACAAATTTAACTTAAATATTTTTAGATCTATTGTTAGTCCATAATACCTCTCTTATCAATGTTCTTTTCAATTCCTTTGCTCCCTTCTTTGTTATGCTCGGTGAATGTTGTGTCCTCTATTGCTTGGTGTCTGTATAATTTCTTTGGCTCTGTTCTTCAACCTGTATGATCAGATCTGCATGAAGACTTTTGTCTTCACCAGAATTATATTCAGCATTCCTCCTTTTATAATGAATTACTTGTCTCTTTATATAGACATGATTAGCCATTCAATCTCCCTTATTTTCATCGTAGATCACTTCCTTGATCTATAAAACTCAATATGCTTGCTTTAATTCATAAAGATCTCCTTCAGTTTTATTCCACAAATCTCTCCTTGTTATCTATGAATAAAATGTGCTTTAAATCTCTTGCTTTGCTTTAGTTCAACTAATCGTTAAGAATAAAGCAATCAATTAGTTAATTCTAAATATAGCTCCTGCTAGCTAAGTGTTTTTGTCATTCTTTATCTTCAGTTCTGATCAGTGATCAACTTCAGTTAGCTCGGTCATTGACTCCAGTTGTCCTTGGTAACAAGTTTAGTTATTCTTGGTTACTACGGTGCTTGGTATACATTCTAAATTTCTTGGTGACACTTGCTCAGTTTATACTGTCCGTCGGTGTGCACTGTCTGTCGGTGTTTACTGTCACTCAGTGTACACTGTCACTCAGTGTATACTGGCTTTTTATGTTTTACTAATAACATAAAATTTATCTCTTTAGCTCTTGAAGTCTATGACAATATGTATATGACCAATCAGATTATATCAAGTTGACATCATTGAAAATACAATACATTAATTAATTTAATTTCTTGCATTCACTTTTGCATCTTGGTGATCATTAACTTATCATCTTCAAACATTCAATCAGTTATAGTTCATCAATCTATCCCTTTGGCATTGATGGAAACATACTATGAAATATGTAGTATGAATCGTGTCATGTCATACCAAACTTATTGTTCTATAACCAATTCAAATATCTGACTCTCGGTAAGCTCTTCCAACTTAGATTTGATTCTTACAGAGTGCTCTCCCTTTCTTCATTCCCTTCAATGGATAGGTGTAGCAATTCTATCTTCTACTTTTGTCTCTCCCTTTGTTGTATAATCTCTTCTCCCTTTTCTAGATAGATATGCAGTGTTAACTTTTCTCCAATTCTCTCCCTTTGATGGATGGTTACTTCTTTTGAATATTTCATGAATCTTTCTCTACCTTTGTAGAATCTTTGTTCTCTGATGTTTTCTCTCCCTTTGACTGATGTTCTTCTCACTGATGGATATTTCTCTTCTCTTTAATCTCTCTCCCTTTGTGTGATCATGTTAGATATTTTAATGAATACTTATCTCCCTTTGACATCAATGCCAAACATAAATATATCATTATCTCTCTCCATTAGCAATACAGCTATGTAGTAGCCAACAATATCTCTATGTGTGGTTTAGATAAGTACCTTTATGTACTAATATATCATTGCAGTCCATATCCAACTTGCATCAATATGATTGATATTTTGATAATGTGTAGGCTGATGCAGCCTTCTAATCAGCTTAGTGACTAGTAGATAAGGGACGAATCCCTAGTATATTCCTCGGGTACTCAAATGCATCTTTTGGCAATGGTTTTGTGAATATGTCTGCTAATTTTTCTTTGGATTGTACATATTCCAGTATCACATATTCCTCATCATTTTTCTCATCAAATTTGTCCACTTTAACATTTGCACTTTCAATGATTTTGTTAGAAGTTTTGTAAAGAAATTTATAAGCTTTGCTTTTAGTAGAATATCCTAGAAAAATTTCTTCATCACTTTTAGAGTCAAGTTTCCCATTTCTATCTGTGTGCTAAAAATGTGTCACACTTCTATGAATCATTATATCCAAGATTTCTCAAGAATGAGGTCTCGAATGGCGACTCATAGCTCTCTATTCATGGAGTGTAAGAGTTTGTAATGGAGGCCCTTAGATTGACCTAGTTTATGCACATGCAAGTACACCATAAAATGAGAGATTCAAAGAGGAAAAGCGAGAATGCTAGTCTCCATGATCACCAAGTATGCATGCAAATGAAAATGAAAACTATACTATATGATAACAATGCATGATTATTATATGAAAGGAAATACAAATGCAAGATTAATCTATGAAAGGAAACATGAATCTAATTTAATATTCAAGTGCAAAATTAATCTAAATGAATTTCCATGGGGCATGAAAGAAGAAGACAAGAAGAGAGAAGTTGTAATATCCAAGCTCAAGTGCTCAAATTCTCCTCCAAAATGGCTCTCCAAACCTGCAACATAACAATAGCATGAAAAAGATGATTGATTTATTGATTATTGATTATCCAAATGAGAAGGAGAGGTTTTCCTTTTAAAGAGCAATGGACGGTGGAGATTAAGAGGCAAAAAGAAATAAGTAATGGTGGAGATTAAATCTTGGTTGATCCATGTGCTCATATCTTCAAAAGGCAAAATCAAAGCCTATGATTAAGAGGCAAAAAGCCCACCACTTAGGAAGATGTGTGAGGAAAATGAACTTTATTTATTTTTATTTAATTTATTTCCTTTTTTAACAAAGAGGGATTTAAGTGGGGGTTTTATTTAATTAAAAGAGGGATTTTCTTTTAATTAAATAAGATTATTTAATTTAATTAAAAGGGATATTTCAATTAAATGAGATAATATTATTTAATTAAGAGAGATTTTAATTAAATAAGATAAGATTATTTAATTAAAAAGGAATTTTAATTAAATAAGATTATTTTATTTAATAAAAAGGAATTGTTTTCTTTTAATTAAATAAGATAATTGATGAAATGATCAAACCTTAGGAAATATTGAAATAATTGAATTAATTACGATTTGATCACATAAATTGATTTAAATTGAAAATGTTGCAAAGCATTGATTACGGAGTTTAATAAATTGATAAATTGATAAATTGATAAATGGGGGCCATAGTCCATGCGACCATTTTAGGGTGCATACATTTTCCCCTCTTTGACTAATGTGTGATCTTTATGGGAACACATGTAGTCAAAGAATGCAGTTGAAGTGTGAGATTGATTTGGGATCACAAAACAACCCAGGCGTCTGATCTTTATGGGAACACGTCAAGACAAAGATAAGTTGTTTGAAAAAGACAAGGTCAACATCCTTGTAAATAGGTAATTGACATGTCCAAGATAAAAATCTCAAGCAAGGTTGCCCCAAGTGGAGCAATTGATAGGATTGATAAAGCTAAATCAAGAATTGAAATTTGATAGGTATTGCCCCCTCATGATTGAAATCGAAATGAGATAGAGGATAAACAACAAATTGATTAATTTGATCAAATTGAACTAAAGATAAGGTTCTTGATGTAAGATGAAAGATATATAAGGATCACAAAACCAAGGTAGATCATCAAGAACGAAAGATTATGCCCCAAGGTTGAATTAGAAGAAAAGAAATGGGGTGAAAATGAATGGAAGATAGAAGTTTGGAAAAGGTGGAAAGAAATGGAGAGAAGAAAGAGAATTTGCCTTAAGAAAGAGAATGCCCCAAAATCAATCAACTATTTAAGATAGAAAATTTTGATTGAGATCACGAAAGAAGATAAGGAAATGAATATCTAAACATGACCACAATTGATTAAAAGTCCACAAGAAATATGAGGAAAACCCTCTCAAACTCATAATGTAGCCTAAAAATGCAAAATAACATGAGGTCTAACAATGCAAGCTATATGAAAATGCAAAGGTGTACTTGCAATAGAGCAACTGTAACATAGGATTTTGTGTTCATCATTCATTAGAGAATGTTAAGGAACTTATTTTTATCATTCGACCATTATTAACGGACATCAAAAAATCACACAATCATCACTAGTCACAAGCACAACTATCCAGATATGAAGGTGATTTATATCAGATTGGAATGTGGAAAGATTCTAACATAAGCATCAAAGACATAAAGGTCAAGATGACTTCAATGTTAGATTACCCAATTTAATGTAGCAAAACCATGCTCACATCAAGGCATAGATATTAGGATGACCAAAAGATTAGTTGTGCAAAAATAGTCAAGGATGAAGCCTCAAATCTCCTAAGTGTTTCAAGGGAACAACAAGAGAAACTCGAGAGTTTCAAGACCACACCCGCAAGAAGAAAGAAAATAAAAATATGCCCCATGCCCCAAGTCCTCTAGCTATGCATCCTGGAGAGACTTATTAGACAAGGACACTCAACGAAAATCAATAACAGTCAACACACAAAGAAAAGGTCATAACATAGCTCAAGCTTTAAGTGTTGTGTTTAAAAATTTAAGTGTGTTAACTGATACTGAGTTCTAAGGATAAGGATTGAATGCTTGTGAGCAGGTAAGATCACATGAAAAAATTGGGAAGACCAAACCAATAAGTGTTGAAAAACACTCGATGTCAGGGGTTGTGTTGAAAAATACAGTTGGGGTGGTGTTGAAAAATACCGTTTGTGAGGCCTCCTAAGGACTAACGCATCCAAGAGACCAAAGCTAACACAGTTATGCCCCCTAGACAAAGACAAAGACCAATTTCAAACCAAGACAACAAGGACAAGGCATGATAGAGAAAGGCTAAGTGTCACAGACACATGCTAAGAAACAGGGGTGCAAAGGCCTCAAGTAGCGCCCGTTTCCAGGTTTTTTACCACTTGGATTTTATTACAATTTTTTCTCTTTCATTTTTTTCATTTTTTTCTTCTTTTTTTTAGGACTTTTTATAAAAATTTTGAATTTTTGCTACCAAGGCGCTTGTTTCCAGGTTTTCACCAAGGCACTTTTTCTTTTTCTTTTTTTTTTTAAAATTTTTTTTAATTTTTTGTATTTTTGGAATATATAATTTTTTTGGAGATACATCAAAGCACTTATTGCTAGGTTTTCACTAAGATGATCATTTTTTAAGGACATTTTCTGATTTTTAGAATTTTTGACAATATATCCTTTTTTTTGGATTTTTTCAGGATCAATAATTATGTACAAAGGATGCCCCTAGACGAATGGGCATCATGGATAGAACTTCTTTAAGTGCAAGACATTGATAGGATTAGGGAGCTTCTCTCCCTCTACTATAGACAGTAAATAAGCACCTGACCCAAAAGCTGCTGTAATGATGTAAGGTCCAAGCCAATTAGGTTCAAATTTTCCCTTTTGATCTCTATGCTGTTGATTCTTGGGATTTTCACGTAGGACAAGATCTCCCACTTGGAATTCTCTAGGGCGAACCTTTTTGTTGAAGGCTTTGGACATGCACTTTTGATAAACCCTTATATGGTCAAATGATGCTTGACGTTTCTCATCTAGAAGCTCTAACTCTTGAAGTCTCATGGCATGGTAGTCTTCATCTGTAACTAGACCTTTGAGGGAAACTCTAAGTGAAGGAATCTCAACCTCCAAAGGTAACATTGCTTCAGAGCCATATGCAAGGGAAAAAGGACTAGCCCCAGTAGGAGTATGCATACTCGTTCTATAGAACCATAAAGCCATATTTATCTGTAAGTGCTAATCTCTACCATTCTTACAGATTGTTCTGTGCAAGAATTTAAGAATGGTTTTGTTTGATGCCTTTGCTTGACCATTTCCTTGTGGGAAGTAAATGGAGGACCAATGTTGTTTAATATTGAATTTCTTGCAGAGTTGTTTAAGGTCCTGATTTTCGAACTGGCCTCCGTTGTTAGTGATAATCTCATAAGGAACTCCATATCGATAGATGATATGGTTCAGAATGAATAGAGAGACTGTCTTGCCCGAGGTAGCAGAAAGTGGGACAGCTTCTACCCATTTAGTAAAGTAATCAGTAGTAGTGATAATAAACTTGTGTCCACCTGATGAGTTGGGATGAATCTGTCCAACAAGATCAAAGGCCCAACACTGAAATGGCCAATGAGATATAGAAGGAATGAACTCCCTACCTAGAGCATGTATCAGGTTACCATGTTTTTGACACTTTTCACATGACTTTGCAAAATCTACTACACCAATCTGCATCATAGGCCAATAGTACCCTACCCTAAGCAACCTTCGGGCCATGGCAAGACCATTGGAATTTCCCCCATAGATGCCCTCGTGAATGTCAACTAACGCTTGGTCAGATTCTTCCTTTTCTAAGCATCTAAGAAGTGTTCCATCTAGACCCCTCCTATACAAATCACCAAAGATAAGGGAATGGAAAGAGGAATTTTAGGTAAGGTTTCTGCATTTAAATTGGTTAAAGGTTTTAGGTATAATGCCATAATGAAGGTATGAGTAAATGGCACCATAACAGGATGACTCACAACCAACAAGGGTACAAATGACGTGGCTTTCTTGGGAGTCATAGATAGGGTGATGTAGCTCTTCCACCAGGAATTCAAATCTGGATTGATGTTTCTCTAACTCAAGGAGTGAAGCAAGTGTAGTCATAGCATCAACTACTTTGTTTTCTGCTCTAGGGATCTGTTGAAACGTGACAAATGTGAAGTAGTGTTTCAAGGAATCAACCATTTGCTTGTAAGGTGCCATTTTCTCATGTTTTTTTTTATATTCATCATTAACTTGGTTGATTATCAGCTGTGAATCCCCATAGATGTGTAACTTTGTGATTCTCCATTCTATGGCCATCTTAAGTCCATTTGTTAAAGCTTCATACTCAGCAATGTTGTTTGTACATGAGAATAATAACTTGTAAGACTTAGGAATTGTGTACCCATGAGGAGAAACAAACAACACACTTGGTTCAATAAGCATTAAAGATCTATCTTAAAAGTATCTAGGGAGATGATCAAGTACCTCATCCTTAGGTGCCTCAGAGAGATTTTCACCCTTGGATACGTCATTTCTTTTTACTTTTTTTTGGTTTTGACACCGCCACACAATGGTTTTCACCATTAGAACTCCTATTATTTTGATTTTATTTTGACTAAGGTACTTTATGTCTGGCTTTGTCATGCTAGTAGCTGGTTCTCTAGTGGAAGAGACTACGTGTTCAAGGGCATTTAGGTAACAAGTTATCTCATAATCATTTTGAAATGTTAAGAGCTCAGCTTCTTGATAGCGTTGGGACCAATCAATGAGGTCAGGATGAACAAGAGGTAAGTCAATGACTGGTTCAAGGTTATAAATGTGGATGATGTTATCATTTGTGACTAAAGAGTTGGAGTCCGTCAAGTATCCTTTTAAGCTACCAAATTGGGATTCATCCTAAAAAGGTAAGAATCATCCACTAAGGCAACACATGGGTTTAGATCCTCTAATCCTACATGTGACTCGTTGGCTACCTCAGGTTGAGAGCTATAAGTGTGAATAACATCAATATCTCTATCAACTGTGGAAGAATCTGAGGAGTCCCATTCATACTCATATGAACTTGTGTCTAAACTGTGACTAGGATGTTTACACCATGAAGGTTTGGGACATCGTGATGTAGAAGGTCTAGTGTCATCAAGGGTAGCACCTTCTCTTTCTATTAAACAAACAAGATTCTTTCATTGGCATTCTCTAAAAGGATCTTCTACATCTGATTCCTGTTCTAAAGTTGCAATTGACACATGGGTGACCGGAACATCTAAATCTCCCCAAAGAAGATTAGTGGAAGGGACCCAATCTTCACACATGTCTTGTTGATTTTTCAAATTAGGTACATATTCTAGTTCATCTTCACTATTTGACTTATCAAGGATAGGAGTGGTGTGCTTGTTGTTACTCGCAAAGCCTAGGCCAACTGGCTTCTTAGATTTGCATCCAAAAAGAGCATGATCAAGAGATTCAACTCTAGCATCCAATCTATGATTAAGAGGGTCATGTTTGGGATAACCCATATGTTTGAAAAAAGTATACCCTCTTCCATAAGCCTTAGGAGAGGGAGAGAAGTTCTCATTGTGCATGTATTTCTCTTCTCTATAGATCCAATCTCTAACAAACATCTCTTCTTTCTCATCTTGGATAGGCACTGATGATTCTAGAAATGTGCCAAATAAAGTCATAGCTGAAGAGGAAGGTTTCTTTTCTTGTGAAGGCTTTCCATAAGACCTAGGTGAAACTGGTAGTGTTGTGAGGGAGTTGATTTGATACCCCCACATTTTAAGGTCTATTGACTTAAGCTTGTCTTTACATTCAGCTAAGGTTGCATCAAAATCTTCTGCTTCTCTATTGAGGGGAACATGAGTTCCTGTTGAAATGGAATTGATAGATAAAGTGTTATCCCCATGTATACAAATCTCTATTCCATTATAGGGGAACTTAACACACTAATGATAGGTAGATGACACTGCTTGCATATCATGAATCCATGGTCTGCCGAGTAAGATATTATATGCAAGGGGACCAGCATCAACTATTTGAAATAAAATATCTTTTTCAATAGGGCCAATCCCAAGAAGGATGACCAACCCCTTGGAACTTCTTTCCGCCTCATCATAGGATTTGATGGTGATCTTTTTCCTGGTATCTATGAGTTTTTTAGAATAACCTAACTCTTTCAAAAGATTAAAGGAATAAATATCAAGCCCAACACCCCCATATATCAACACGTACCTAACACAGGTTTTGTGGATCATGACGTCAATATGGAGAGCAAGATTGTGTGGGTGGCTCAAAGCTTTATCATCATCCTCTGAAAAGTTAAGGTAATGAGGGCTAGCAATGTGATGAACCATGTTTTGGAATTGATTGACATTTAAGTTGTTGGGGACGTTTGCCATGCGCAAAGCATCCTCAAGGACTTTATTATGTCTTGGAGACAACTCTAAGAGCTCAAAGATCAAAATCTGAGATGGGGTTCTTTGCAACTGATTGACAAGACTATAGCTTGACTTAGGATTAACTGTTGGTTTTGAGGTGACATTCTTGGATGTCACTTGCTTAGGTTTACTTGATTGGCTTGAATTGGGTCCTCTAATGACAATGGAACCTTGGCTTTGTGTGACAACATTGAGGGTTTGTGATGACACTCTAGAGTTAGGACCCCTTAGCACCACGACGAGTTCTTCATCAAAGATAGGAGGAGAGTCCATGTCTAGATCATAACCATAGGGATCTTTACTCCTCATCATATTGAAATTTTTATATACAAATTAAGCATGTTGATATTATTCTCCGCATCTGTGTAAGTGTAATTGATCTCAGATTTTCCATTCTTAGCTTTAGAGGTTTCCACCTTTTCATACTTGGGCAACAGTTCTTTGAATGCCTTATGATCAGCATTGGTGTTCAATCCATCTATCTTAAGTTTTCCATTCTCAATGAGATCTTGAATAAGATGCTTGAGTTTGTAGCAGTTTTTAATGTCATATCCAATACCATTGTGAAACTTGCAAAAGGCCTTCTCATCCCACCAATGTGGCTTAACATCAGGTATATAATGCTTCGCAGGATCTTGAGGATGTGCAAGGTTGTTGGCGATAAGTGTTTTCAATGCATCCTCATATGAATCGCCAAGCTTTGAAAATTGACATCTTTCTTTCTTAGGTCTATCCTGGTATCTTGGCTTTCTCTCTTGTTGATTAGATGTATTGAGCTTCATGTCTTGAACAGCACTAGACAAGTGGAGCACAGTTTGATCTTTTGGTTGAGAGTAGTCCACAACTCCATCATTGACCACTTGTTTGTTCCTATTCTAGTGTGAATTCTTCCCTTTATCCTTGTTAGAGTTGTTGTTATTTTGACCATTGTTGTTGTTGTTTCCATGTTTGGTCAAAATTCCTTGTTCTTTCAAAACATCCTCAATCCTACATGTAGTTTCAACCATGGTGTCAAAAGAATCAAAAACCATCTTCCTAACTTCATACCGCATTTTGGGAACCAAGTTGCTAACCGGGATGTCAATCTTTTCATTTTTAGGAATGCTTCAAGAGTAGCGAGAGCATTGTCATCTCCACCTTTGCAAGAAAGTGACAAAGGATTCCCATTGATTTTTCTTTAAATTGCATAAGTCCAACATGGTGATAGATCTTGAAAGGTTGTACGCAAAATGCTGAACAAATCTGTGGACAAGCTCTTTGAAAGTCTTAACGGGAGGAGTTATGTTGGTGAACCATTCCATTGCTTCAGCCTTAAGATTCCTTGGGAACAATCTCATGAGGTATGAGTCATCTTGATGGAACTCAAAACTTGTGGTATAAAATTGATGCATGTGATCATGTGGATCTCCATTTCCAGATCATATTTTTCATATTGAGGGATTTCAACCTTTCGAGGGAAGTCTTTCATGTTAACACTTTTGTCAAAAGGATTAGGACAAATTGAATCCAGTGAGAATGAATTCTTGGGTGCTAAAATATTTTCCATCATGCTCTTAAGTTGTTTGATCTCCTCTTCTTGAGATGGCCCTTGCTTCTTAACTCTCTCAGCCCTTTGGTGTGCATCTAGATATCTAGTTGAGATAAGGGGTGAGACTGGTCGACTGTCCCAAGAGGAACTGCCAAATGAAATAGTATCTCTATGTTTCACAAATATGTCATCAAGACATTTATCCATTTCTTCCCTCTCTCATCGAGTCATTATGTAACTCATATCCATATATGAGTGAGAATATGCTAAGGGGGTACCCAACTCACTAAGGTGACTCTTGGAATCAAACCAAACTTCTGAGTTATTCCTAGGTGATTGATCAAATATAGGTTCTTTTCCCTTACATTTTTGGCGAGTTTGAACTAAGGGTAATTGGTTAAAGACTACTTGAGGTCATTTTCCTTGATTTACTTGATATCTTGTTGTAACTAGCATGAAAGAAAAGGTACTAGCTGATAGGATGACCCTAAGAAATGTTGGTACCAAACTAGGATAGTAAAGGCATTAACTTGTCCAAAAAGAGGTGATAAGATAGAATTTAGCAAGAGGTATAAATAAACACTGCCATAGAGGTGCCCAATAATCAAGTGAATATCCTAACACATATGGATAAAGAGGATGATTTACCCAAGTTATATTGATTAAAATTGAAATTGTATGAAGCTGAATGGACAAGAGACTACCAAAACTCTCCAAGTGTGTTATCAAAGGATCTAAAGGTTTATCTTTTCAACAAGGATGGTTTCTAGCTTACCAACTCCAAACAAGGTCATTTGTGAAATCAAAGGCTACTAGTTCAAGAGGTCAAAATGTAAGAATCCAAAGTGTAAACAAGCTTTTAACAATGGGGTAAGTGTCCTAATCTGACCCAGATTAACCAAGGAAGACTGGAAATGAAAGGATAGAAAATTGGGCAAGTTGTAAAAAGTTGGTTTTTTGACTCAACAACTCAGTTTTTGTTCGGTTTAATTGACTAACTAGATGCATTAATAGATTTTATCATGAATCAGGCATGCAAGACAACAATTAGGGAGTCCAAGCAAACAAATGTCTTCAAACAATGAGCAAGGGAAAAAGCAACCTTGCACATGAACAAGAATAGTGTCGTAGTATTCTATTCCCTAAAGATTCTACTTGTGTATGTTCTCAAAATGTTTTGCAATCACGCACACAGTCCTAGAAAAGAAAAAGTTGGTTGCACTATGGTTCATAGTAATGGTTAACTCTGCAACTTTTGCAATCTCAAGTAGGTGAAATCCAATCCTGGCGCACTGAGGTTGACACTGTTTGAGAATTTAATCAATCAGGAGCTGCTGAGGAGATCTAACAACCTAATAAGAGACCACACCTGTGGAGATTTCTTCCATGAGGACATTTATATAGCGGTTGTTGCTACCATGGCAGAAATGGCTATTACCGCTTGATGTTCCATCCATGTGGTTTATCCAATAAAGGGAGTGTCCACTACGGTTGACCCTCTCTAACAAGGAAGACTCATAATATGGATCACATGGGGACTTAGTTCAAATTCAAGGGTTCCAAGTTTCTAATTCTCCCAAAAGGGAAAAGAGAATAATCCTCTAACCTCTTCACCTCACCCGGACATAGAAAAAAAGATTAATTGACCCACTAATTTGAAATCACCTCACCCAAGGTTCGTATATCAACAACAATGACCACCAATCTCAAGAGAGAAAGTACCGTCAAAATTTGAAGACCAAACCAAGTGAGATAATAACAAATCCGTCCCTACCTACAAGGGGATCTATCGTCAAAAAGAGCTTTGCATGTAAGACAAGTGAATGAAGCCCACTCTCTCAAGATTGCCAAAAATAGTGTTCATAGGGCCTAATTACTATGTGAAACATATATGAAAGAAAGAAAATCTAGGTTCATTCCTTTAGAGCAAAAATTAGAAATGTGATTTATGAAAGCAAGAAACACTCAAGCTAAACACATGAGAGGTTCATTTTTATTTCCAAAATCCAAATTTTATAGAGATGCAACAAAATACCTCAAGTACAAAGAAACACACTCAGTAGATTTTACCTTATTGTTTCTTTTGTTGAGCTTTTCCACGAAAGCAAGCCACAAACTCTCCAACAAGCAAGACAAACAAACAGGCAAACAAGATATGCAATGTATATTCAACTTATGCGAACCCTAGGGATAGATTTGAAAATAAATTGTTAGGAGCAATAATAACCAGTAAATAATCCAAATGAAAACTCACATCATGCATTGAACCATGTGAAAAATAAGTGCAAGCTAATCATTAAATGCCCTTCTTTCTTTAATTTTGATTTTTGACCTAGTCAACAAGATTGGACATATATGACATGAATTTAGATCCCAAACCCTAAATGTAGAAAAGAGACCCCTATTAAAAAATAGAGAGCTTTCCAAAAATGTCAGAATTTTAAAAAGATATTTTTATTTGTGTCCTAAGGAACCATTTTCCCAAAATAGACCAGTTTTCATAAATCGACCAAATGAGCTATGATATTGCATCCAAATTTAAAACACAAAGAATGGAACCCCTATAGAATTTAAAGATCTTTCCAAACATGTAAGCATTTCCAAAAAAAATGTTGATTTGCTATGAAAATTAATTTTTTATCAAAAATAAAGAAAAATTATAAAACAATGCAAAATACCTCAAAAAATTCTAAAATTTTTACTGAAACTTTTCGGATATGTCGCCAACCTGCAAAACAAATTCAGACTGAAACTCCAAGTCGTTTGAGAGATATAATCAAATCTTTGAAAATCTAAGGTTTCCGTCTCCAAGCAAATCTGGACAAAGGGGTTAGCTCCAAAAATAACAAATATGTAAAGGTGGGTTGCCCCACGGTGGGCGCCAAAAATGTGTCACACTTCTATGAATCATTATATCCAAGATTGCTCAAGAATGAGGTCTCGAATGACGACTCATAGATCTCTATTCATGGAGTACAAGGGTTTGTAATGGAGGCCCTTAGATTGACCTAGTTTGTGCCCATGCAAGTACACCATAAAATGAGAGATTCAAAGAGGAAAAGCAAGAATGTTAGTCTCCATGATCACCAAGTATGCATGCAAATGAAAATGAAAACTATACTATATGATAACAATGCATGATTATTCTATGAAAGGAAATACAAATGCAAGATTAATCTATGAAAGGAAACATGAATCTAATCTAATATGCAAGTGCAAAATTAATCTAAATAGATTGTCATGGGGCATGAAAGAAGAAGGCAAGAAGAGAGAAGTTGCAATATCCAAGCTCAAGTGCTCAAATTCTTCTCCAAAATTGCTCTCCAAACCTACAACATAACAATAACATAAAAAAGATGATTGATTTCTTGATTATTGATTATCCAAATGAGAATGAGAGGTTTTCCTTTTAAAGAGCAATGGACGGTGGAGATTAAGAGGCAAAAAGAAATAAGCAATGGTGGAGATTAAATCTTGGTTGATCCATGTGCTCATATCTTCAAAAGGCAAAATCAAATGCTATGATTAAGAGACAAAAAGCCCACCACTTAGGAAGATGTGTGAGGAAAATGAACTTTATTTATTTTTATTTAATTTATTTTCTTTTTGAACAAAGAGGGATTTAAGTGGGGGGTTTTAATTAATTAAAAGAGAGATTTTCTTTTAATTAAATAAGATTATTTTATTTAATTAAAAGGGATATTTTAATTAAATGAGATAATATTATTTAATTAAGAGAGATTTTAATTAAATAAGATAAGATTATT
>MU225676.1:99843-137033 GCA_018584345.1 Thuja plicata | reverse complement strand
ACATAAGTCAGTATGGACTAACTCTAGAATAGCATTAGATGTGTAGGTTTTTCTCTTGAAACTAGACTTTGTCATTTTTCCTTTTTGACAATTCTTGCACATGACATGGTCAAGCTTTGACATACTCAGTAAGCCTCTTAGTTTTCTTTTCTTTCTTATCCTAACCATGTTGTTAAAATTGACATGATATAACCTTTTATGCCACAACCAAAGATCTTCATTTCTAGTCAATAAACAAGTGGTCTTAATATCATCAATATAGAATAGGTTACCTTTTTTTTGTTCACCAGTACCGATTAACTTTCTCATTCTATTATAGATCTTTGCCTTTTTGTTCTCAAATGCAACTTGGTGACCTATGTTGTTCAGCTGTGAAACACTCAATAGATTATAGTTAAGTCCTTTCACCTAATATGCATTTTCACATCTGATCAGATTATTCAACATGATGGTTCCTTTTCCTTCAACTGGGCAAGGTGATTCATTACCCATCCTAACTGATCCACCATTATAATATTCAAAAGTTTCAAAATTTTCCTTATCTCCAGTCATGTGGTGAGTACAGCCACTATCAATAATCTAGACATCATTTTTACTAACTTTAGATATGATTGCAGTTTCAACATACCTTTCTTCTTCATCTGAATAATCCTTCATAGCAACAAATACTACCTCAACATCTTCATCAGACTCGGTATTAGTATTTTCAACTTTGTTCTCAACCAGGTAACAAGCCTTCTTGCCTTTGTCCTTGTAATCTCGGTTATCTCTTTTATCAGAGTGCCAGTTACTTTTTTAGTCTCAATCATCACTTTTGACAAACTTCTTTTCATAAGATCTGTCATTATTTCTTTCATCCTTTCTCTTGTTAGGGCATCTAGCAGCAAAATGTCCAATTTTTTTGCAATTAAAACAAACCAATGGTAATTTACCTTTGTCTCTTCCTTTACCTCTATGTAATATTCTAGTCATTCATGCTTTAATTTCATCAAGTTCTTGTTCATCACTATCACTTTCACTATCATTTCTCATAGTGTGTTTGTTACTAGATTTGCTTATTTTTAGAGAGGATTTGAATGCAGACTCAATAGTTGGTATGATACTGTTGTCATAGTTGTTCATTTAAAATGAAATAAGTCTACCAATAAAACTATCAAGAGTAACATTGTTATTTTCTACTGTTCTCATTTCTTGAATTGCAGATACTCTAATAGCATAAACAGGCAGTAAGGTTCTCACAATTTTACTTACAATTGTTTCTTCCTCAAGTACTCCTCCTAATCCACATATAGAATTAACAAATTCTTTGATTCTGCTATTGTACAGAGTGATGTTCCCTCCTTCTTTCATTCTTAGATCATCAAACTTTCCTCTTAGGCTTTCAGCTTTTACATCTTCAAATTCAGCATTGGATAGTGAAGAAGCAAGTTCTATCATCATAGCATTGTGTTCATGTTTTCTCTTAATTGATCAATAGTAAGAGGTCCAATAGGTGCAACATATTCAGCATCCAAGTATTGTGTGACATAATTTCCAATACCTGATAGATGAAGTCTTATCATGCTTTGTCATGATGCAAAGTTGCCTTTTTTCAATGTAGGCACATCCCTTTTACTCATCTTGTGATCTTTAGCTTGAGTCTCTAAACTCTCTTCCAAGCACCAAAGCTCTGATACCAATTGTTAGAATAACTGAGGGGAGGGGGGGGGGTAAATCAGTGGCCTTAAAAATAATTCCAATAATCCAACCAAAACTTATATCACAGATATAATATCCTCTAGTTATCTTTCATTCCTACAAGATGTATGCCTTTAAATATTCTTAACAAATATATACTGCTCAGTAAGATATATTGTTTATCTTTTCTAGCCTTTACCGAGTAGTAGCAATTAAACTTAGTGTTTATCGACCAATCCACTTTTAGTAATGTGTAAAGTAAACTATCAATGCAATGAAAGAAATACGCATTTGACACATGGATGTTAATGTGGAAACCCTGTTAAGGGAAAAACCACTTGGGACCGGTAACCCAAAATTTTCACTCTTCTGAAGTGAGCTCGGTGAAGAGCCAACCCTGTTAAAGGTTACAAACACACTGTTAAGTGTGAACTTGTTAGAGGATTCAAAACTAATAGTTTGTCTTTTGACCTAGCATTCACTATGCTATCAACAAGATAACTTGTTGATACTCTGAGTATCTCAATACAATAAGGATGGTTAAATCCCACTCGGTTAAGAGATTTTCTGAGTCAATGGTTAAACTAAAATAGTAAATGATTTGTTCAATAATACAACTTTAACTTGAATATTTTTAGATCTATTATTAGTCCATAATACATCTTTGATCAATGTTCTCTTCAATTCCTTTGCTCCCTTCTTTGTCTTGCTCGGTGAATGACGTGTCCTCTGTTTCTCGGTGTCTACAACTTTTGTTTGGCTCTATTCTTCAGCCTCTATGATCAAATTTGCATGAAGACTTCTATCTTAACTAGAATTATATTCAAAATTCCTCCTTTTATAATGAATTACTTGTCTCTTTATATAGACATGATTTATCCATTTAATCTCCCTTTTTTCATCGTAGATCACTTCCTTGATCTGTAAAACTCGCCATGCTTTCTTTAATCCGTAAATCTCTCCTTCAGTTTTATTCCACAAATCTCTCCTTGTTATCTATGAATAAAACATGTTTTAAATCTCTTGCTTTGCTTTAATTCAACTAATCGTTAAGAATAAAGCAATCAATCAATTAACTCTAAATATAGCTCCTGCCAAAGTGTTTTTGTCATTCTTCATCTTCAGTTCTGATCGGTGATCAACTTTAGTTAGCTCGGTCATTGACTCTAGTTGTCCTTGGTAACAACTTCAGTTATGCTTGGTTACTGCAGTACTCGGTATACATTGTGAACTGTTCGGTGACACTTGCTTGATTTATACTATCTATCAGTGTGCACTTTTCATTGGTGTTTATTGTCACTCGGTGTACACTGTCACTTGGTGTATACTGGATTTTTATGTTTTACTGATAACATAAACTTTATCTCTTTAGCTCTTGAAGTCTATGATAATATGTATATGACTAATCAGATCATATCAAGTTGACACCAATTAAAATATAATACATTAACTGATTTAATGTATTGCATTCACTTTTGCATCTTGGTGATGGTCAACTTATCTTCTTCAAACGTTCAATCAGTTATAGCTCATCAAGATCTTTTGAGTGTAGAAACTCTGATGGAAATGGACAAAGACATAGAAATGTTATGGCGGAAGAGGATCTTGAGGGTTCCCCAAGTGGACCTAAGGCCAGAGAAAACATGATGGTAAGGAGAGCTTTGTGTAATAAGTGAGTGGATGAAGAACCTATTCTGAGGAGAAGTCTTTTCAAGACGAGATGTAAGATGGAAAGAAAATTTTACAAGTGATTGTTGACAGTGGAAGTTCAGGAAATTTGGCATCAGAGGAGCTAGTTACAAAATTGCAATTGTAGAGGTTGAGATACCCTAAACCCTATCATATTTCATGGATCAAGGCTGAGCATAAATTGTTGGTAAGTGAGCAATGTGTTGTGAGATTCAAGATTGGAAATTACTCTGATGAATTTTTGTGTGATATTATGCCTATGGATTGTTGTCATATTCTGTTGGGTAGAACTTGGTGGTATGATAGACATAATGTGCATGATGGTAGATTGAATCAATATACTCTTTGGGTGAATGGGAAGAAGAAAATATTTTTCCTTTGATTGAGATTCTAGATGAGATAAATTGTACCACTATGAAAATTTTCATGGTTAATGGAAAGCAATTTGAGAAAGAAATGAAGAAGAATCGAGTATGTTTTTCTATAATTCCTAAATGTTGAGTGACAGGGTATAGTAATGGCTGAGTGATAGAAAATAGTAAATGTCGAGCAATGGAAGACAGTGGAGACCAAGTGCTAGCAGAAATTAAAAACTTGTTGAATGAACACAAGGAGATTGTTGTAGAAGATATTCCTGGTGGTTTACCATCAGTGAGAAGTATAATTCATTGTATGGATCTAATTCCTCGAGATAATTTTCTGAATAAAGCACCATATAGATTGACACCTACTGAGAATGAAGAACTTAACAGACAAGTACAGGAATTGTTTTAGAAAGGTTTGATTAGAGAAAGCTTGAGTCCATGTGTTGTACCTAACATATTAGCACCTAAGAAGAATGGAGAATGGAGAATGTGTACTGATTCCAGAGCTATCAATAAGATAATAGTGAAGTATAGGTTTCCTATGCCGAGGATGATGACATAATGGATTGTTTGAGTAGAGCAAAGTATTTTACGAAATTTGATTTGAAGAGTGGCTATCATCATATCACAATCAGAGAAGGGGATGAATGGAAGACTGCTTTCAAGAAAAAAGAAGGTTTATATGAGTGGTTTGTTATGAATTTTTGTTTTGACTAATGCACCTAGTACTTTCATGAGGTTGATGAATGAAGTTCTCAAGAGATTTTTGGGTAAGTTTGTAATTTTTTATTTAGATGATATTTTGATATTCAGTAACACTAAAGAAGAACACCTTGAGCATATTAGACAAGTATTGCAAAGAATAAAGGAGGAGAAGCTACTAATTTATTTGAAGATGTGTTCCTTTATGCAAGAAGAGATTGTGTATTTAGGATTTTTGATTTCACCTGATGGTTTGAAAATGGACCCTGAGAAGGTTAAAGAAATTCTGGAGTGGCCTACACCTGAGAATGTGGGTGAGGTAATATCACTTCATGGTTTGGCTAGTTTCTACATAAAGTTCATTAAGAATTGTAGTTCTTTTTGTAATGCTATGACTAAGACTATGAGAGGAGATAAAAAAGGATTTTAAGTGGACACATGGAGCTGACAAGAGTTTTGAGGTTTTAAAACAAAAGTTTGTTGAGTTACTTGTGTTACCTTTACCTGATTTCAATAAGGTATTTCAAATTGAGTGTGATGCAATTGGTAGTGCAATCCGAGTTGTATTGAGTCAAGAAGGTAAACCTATTGCTTTCTTTTGTGAGAAGTTGAATGATACTAAAAGGAAGTATTATGTGTATGATCAAGATTTTTATGCTATTGTTCAAGCTTTGAAAAAGTGGAGACATTATTTGGTTCCTAAGGATTTTGTGTTGTATATTGATCATAAAGCTTTACAGTATTTGGGAAGTCAACATAAGTTGAATCAGAGACATATGAAGTGGGTTGAGTATTTACAGAGTTTCACATTTGTGATCAAGCATAAGAGTGGAGTTACTAACTGAGTTGCCGATTCACTAAGAAAAATCTATTCTCTGTTGGCTGAGATGAAGGTTGTTGTTCTTGGTTTTTATGAGATGAAGGAGTTGTATGATACTGACCCTAATTTTTCTGAGGTGTGAAGAGAGTGCAGAGAACTGAATCTGTCAGAACAACTGACTAATTTTGAGGAGTATTTCATTCAAGAAGGTATGGTGTTCAAAGAAATTCAGTTGTGTATACCAAGAAGTTCCATAAGAATTAATTTGATTAAGGAAAAGCATTGTGGTGGATTGGCTAGACATTTTGGAATTGACAAGACATTGAGTTTTCTTAAGGAAAGGTATTATTAACCACATATGTATAAGGATGTTCAAAAGTTTGTAAGGAGTTGTGGAATTTTTCAAGTTACAAAAGGAGTAAGTCAGAATACTGGATTGTATACACCTATTTTTGTTCCTGAGAAACCTTGGAGTGACATTAGTATGGATTTTGTTCTTGGATTACCTAAGACAACAAGAGGGTATGATTCCATATTTGTTGTTGTGGATAGATTTTCTAAGATGGCACATTTCATACTATGTAAGAAGACATCAGATGTTGTGTATGTTGCTGAGATTTTCTTCAAAGCGATTGTTAGATTGCCGAGAAGTATTATCTCTGACTGAGATAGCAAGTTTATTGGTTATTTTTGAAGGACTTTGTGGAAGAAGATAGATACTAAGTTGAGGTTTAGTTCTACATTACATCCATAGATAGATGGACAGACATAAGTTGTGAATAGAAGCTTGGGTAATTTGCTGAGATGTTTAGTTGGAGATAAGCCAAGTAATTGGGATATGATATTAGCACAAGCTAAGTTTGCATATAACAGTTATGTGAATAAGAGTACAAGAAAAACACCTTTTGATATTGTTACTGGAATGCAGCCTAAAGGAGTATCAGATTTGAAGGATATTCTTAGTGAAGAAAAGAGAAGTGTTGAAAGGGAAGTATTTATTCATTTTATGAAGTTTTTACATGAGGAAGTGAAGTTGAAGTTGGAGCAAAGTAATTATAAATATAATGAATATACTGACAAGTCTAGGAGACATCATATTTTTGAAGTTGGTGAAGAGGTGATGGTTCATTTAAAGCAGGGAAGATTTCCTATTGGGACATACAGTAAGCTGAAAATGAAGAAGTTTGGTCCTTGTAGAATTCTGAGGGAGTTTGGAAATGATAATGCTTATGAAGTTGAGTTACCTCATGACATGGATATATCTCCTATATTCAATATTGTTGATTTGCATAAGTATCATGAGTCAAATGATGAAGTTGTATAACAGATGATTATCCTAAGAAGTAGATTGAAGAGGTTGAACAAATATTGGATCAGAGGATTGGTAAATGCACAAGAGGAAAAGATTACCATGAATATTTTGTGAAATGGAAGAATAGACCAGTTGAAGATGCTACATGGATCTCTCAATCTGAGTTGGATTCATCTCAGGTTGTGACACCTCAATGATTCATGGGAATCATTTCTTTCAACCCCAGTTGTCTGATGCAGGAGCATCCTAGGGTGCCTTTCTATCATACTCATCTTTGTTCATTCTATCAGTAAGTGTCCAGTTGCAGTTCTTGCCTTTAATATTTGGATCTTGTCTTGGGATGTGTGTAGACCATTGGTGGTCGGTCTTCCATCTTTGTAAGCCACTTTGGAAAGTATAAATAGGGATGTCCAAGAGTAGGTTAGGTATTAGCTAGTAGAGCAAGTAGAAGTTGATGATATGAGAAGGTAGAAGATAGATCAAGTCTGGATTTTCTATATCTTGTTGTTCGTAACTCAAAAGGCCTCACAGTTGGGCATGTTTGTTGTAATTGTGTGAATCAATAAAAGAATTTTGTTTTTCTCTTTCTCTTTGGTTTTTTTCTCTGTGTTGTTTGCTTTCATTGTGTTTACTCACAGGGTGGCTAGATATTTTGGGTGTGCCTGTGGCCCTGGATCTCATGTTCCTCCCTGTGCCACTTATGCCTTTCTAAGAACTTCAAGTATTAAGAAGCCAACAAAAGTGTACAAACAATCCATTCTGTGGCATAATTTCAAATCCAAAAAATTCTTGTTGCATTAACTGAGTTCTGAGCATACAACATGTGTGACATATTCCACACATGAAAATTGATTCAAAACATGTGAAATTTCAGCTTCGTAAACATCAATCTCTTATCAACTGGTACCTTATGCACCATGTGTCTCTACGGTGGCTCAAAATACAAAAATACAGCTAAACATTTTGCATTAATAGTTAAGGATTGAAACATTCAATACTTGAGTGTGCAAGCGACTTCATATGACCTTCTTGTGTTGAAATAAAGTAGAGTTACATCACATTGTGACTAATTAGCATGACATCATTCCTGCACCATGGTTTTAGTTGTCACCATCCATTTTATCTATATTGATCAAGTTTTGCAAACTTTGGTGCTCATGAATGAAGCTGACCAGGTGTAATGATTTGACTTCTATCCCATAACACCCCAAATTAGCTAAGAAAATTGTCACTAATTTTCCTTCACAAAGGGTGTGCAAGATGTATTTATCCTCAAATAATTCCAAAAGTTTCCACATATGTTTTAGTATGTAGGCAATCTTTCAATTATGGAAACATCTCTTAATACAAGCATTGACAATAACCATTGAGTCTCCTTCCACTTGGATCATTTTATACCCTCCTTCTTTAGCTAGTATTAGACTAGCAAACATAGCATGAGCCTCCACCATATTATTTGTCCCTGGAGGAAGGGGAGAAGCTTGAATTTAAAGCACATTTCCCTGATGATCCCTAATGAAGGAGCCAATACTCAACTTCCCAGGATTGCCACGAGAGGCCCTATCAAATTTGATTTTGACTAGACCTTATGTAGGAGGGATCCATTTGACATCTGATTTATCCACTGAATGCCTTCCCTAAGTCAATTTAACCAATCTAGTGGGAATTATTATTCCTTTCCACTCTCTCAGAATGGATACATCCCACGTAGAAACAACTAGATTACATCTAATTTTAGAAAGACGGGCATTAACCAGTTCAGAAGTAGACCTTTCAATACCTTCCAACATAGTAGAAATGGGTGAAATGTCATGTTGGAAGATGCGCTTGTTTCTCTCCCACCATATTGCCCAGACTACTAAATTTGGTGTATTTCCATATGTTTGAAAATAGGGAATATGGATTAAGAAGAGGCCAAGTTTGAAAAAGATCTCATAGTTTATTAGGGAGAGGAGTATGATAATGAATCTTATTAAGAACAAATGACCAGAATTCCTAGGCAAAAGAGAAATTTAGAAGGAGATGGTCCACATTTTTTATTGAAATTATCACATAGCACACACTTAAAAGGCTGAGAAATGTGGAGCTTTTCTAGTGTATCACTGGTAAGAATTCTATTTCTTAATGTGAGCCATGGAAAACATATTGCTTTAGGGAGAACTACATTATTCCAACAAAAAGAGAATGCATGAAAAGGAACCTTGGGAGAGTCTAGCTACTGAATAATCCTATACCCTTCTTTTATATAATATTTACCATCCTTAGTTGGAGCCCAGAATAATGTATCATCTTTATCTGACAAGAATACTTCTCTTTCTAAAAAAATCTTGCGAAAAACATACCTTGTCTCGATAGCAGAGAGGTAGCACATCTGGGTCTTTCCATTGAACTTTCCCTGAGAAAATGCAAACAGCTGAAACATAATTAATAAGTTGATGGCCCCATGAGTTCTCTGAAACCATAATGATGTCTTGAGAGACTGAATTTTTGATTAAGGAAGGAAGTCCATTCCATGAGCCCCTCCAAAACTTGACACTTACTCCCTTATTGACCTCCCAAGAAACATAATTAAGCACAATATCTCTTGAAGACATCATAAAAGCCCAAATACTTGAACCTTTAGGCGGGTCTAAAATAGAAAAGATACGAGAGAGGTTATTGTTATCAATATAATTTCTCTACATAATTTGACACTAATTGTTTTGATTTTAGTGTACATTCACCACACTAACTTATCCCAAAAATCCTTGTTCCTTTTAGCGAAGTCATGAAGCCCTGCACCCCCAAGTTATTTGACATGAGCCATATCTTGCAATGAAATAAGGGGATTTTTATTTTCTTCATTCATGCTACCTATCCATAAAATGTCTCTGATTATTTTTTGAATAATCTAAATTACTGAGGAGGGAGCTTTTAATACTGCCAAATAATAATTCGGGATGGTTGAAAGGACTAATTTTATGAGTAGGATTCTTCCTGACAATGAGAGCCATCTTGCTTTCCAATCCACAATTCTACTTCTAGTTCTATCAATGATTGTTGACCAATAAAAATCTCTATTAGCTCCCATAAAAAATGGAATTCCTAAGTAGACAACAATAATTCAACTGAGAAACCCAAAATTTGAACTATTTTGTTAGATAAAATCAGATAAATGTTAACAATTGATTTTTTTATTTTTGCGCAATAACTTTTTGTCCTAACATTGAAGTGTATAAATGCAATGTATACTTGATATGCCTGGCCTCTATAGGGTGAGATGAACCAAAAAGAAAAGTGTCATCTAAATAAAGGGAATGAGTGATCAAAATATGTGTACCCTCGATATGTGCCCCTACCATAGTTCTAGTAGATTCTTCTTTTTAATTGACCTATTTAATGCTTCAACCATAATGATGAATAATATGGGAGATAAGGGATCACCCTGCTGTATCCCTTGCATCAATGAGAAGAATCCAGCTGGAACTCCATTCACTAGAACTAAAAACCATGCACCTGTGATACAAGCTCTGATCCATTTACACCAACCTTTTGAAAAACCAAATCTTTGCAATACCTTAAAAAGAAATTCCCAGCAAACCCTATCGTAGGCCTTCATCATATCAAGTTTAATAATAAAGTTAGAGGACTGATTAGAATTGATTGAATGAAGGAATTCATGAGAAACCAATTCCCCTTCCATGGATTCCCACCAAGGAACAAACCCTCCTTGTTCTTGAGATATAATGCCCAGAATGAGATTTTGCATTCTCGAATAAATAAATTTGGTGATAATCTTATATGTTGTATTGCACAAAAAAATAGGCCTAAAATTAGAAAATGTTTTAGGGTCCTTAATTTTAGGTATAATAGCAATATTAGTGGTATTGAAATACTTCAGCATGAATTTGATGAACTATAACTGATTGAATGTTTGAAGATGTTAAGTTGATGATCACCAAGCTACCGAAAGTTAATGCAAGACATTAAATTAGTTAATGTATTGTATTTTCATTGATGTCAAATTGATATAATCTGATTGGTTATATTCAAAGTGTCAAAAAATTCAAAGAATCAAAGAGATAAAGATTATGCTATTAGTAATGCATAAAAGATTAGCATTCACTAAGTGACTACAAACACCGACGGGTAGTGCACCCCGACAGACAGAGAAACCCGAGAGTGAAGTCATAGTGATGCCCAAGCAAGAAACCTAACAATCATTACCAACAAGAAGAACTTTACAGTGATGTCTGATAGACAGAAAACCCCGACGGAGATGCCCGAGGAGAACTGAAGTGTTGACCAAAGCTAACAAAGAGTTAAAACACCAAAAGGAACTAAAGTTCAGAAATGACAAAAGACTTAGCTGGAAAGAGATAAAGATGGAGTTAACTGGTTGTTAATATTATTTTCATCGACAAGTTAAAGATAGAGATAAGAGAAAGATTTAAAGTTGTTTTATTCCAGTTGTGAAGGATAAATCTTTGGGATAAAAATGAAGTAAATCTTTAAAGCAAGATTGGCTAAAATTGTGGATCATGCCAAGAACAAGAAAGTAAAGAACTGAGAAATGGTGATATCATGTCTATAAAGAGACAAGCTAATTCATTATGAAAAAAGGGTGAATAGAGAAGAAGGATGCTGAAGAGAAACTGATGAAGAAAGAAGTCTTCAATCAGACTTGATCAATCAAGCTGAAGAACAGAGCTAATTTTGTGAACACCAAGCAATAGAGAAGAATAACATCACCGAGCAGAAAGAAGTGGACCAAAGGTATTGAAAAGATACATTGATCAGAAAGGCATTATGAGCTTACAATAGATCTAAAAATCTACAATTCTAAGTTGTATGTATGAACAGATCATTTACTATTTCAGTTTAACCATTGGATCAGAAAGTCTCTTAATCGAGCAGAACTTAACAATCCTTTCTATATTGAGATACATCCCAAGGAGTATCAAAAATTTTGGTCATGA
Source organism: Thuja plicata (assembly GCA_018584345.1). Classification (NCBI taxonomy): domain Eukaryota; kingdom Viridiplantae; phylum Streptophyta; class Pinopsida; order Cupressales; family Cupressaceae; genus Thuja; species Thuja plicata. Next base: position 125,510 of record MU225676.1, on the reverse strand, counting down.
AGATAGCATGAGATGCCAGATACCATTTGACAAACTACACTAGGTTTGGTCATAAAAGGTAGCATAGAGATGCCCGATATCAAGTGACAAACTATTCTATTTAAATCCTCTAACAAGGTCACACCTAACATTATGTTTTTAACCTTTAATAGGGTTGGACCTTCACCGAACTCACTTCAGAAGAGTAAAAATTTTGGGTTACTAGTCCCAAGTGGTTTTTCCCTTAACATGGTTTCCACGTTAAAAATCCATGTGTCAATGTGTTTATGAGTTATTACTTTAGTGTTTTGCATTACACATAACTAATCTAGATTTATCAGTATACACTAAGTTATTTACTGCATTTTGGTAAATAAAAGACCGCTAATCGGTAAACAGTAAGAATAAGGTTTAATAGTGAACTCCGAGTAGTAGTTATTTGTTGAGATTGTTTGAAGGCATTCATCTTGTAGGACTGAAGATAACTAGAGGCTTATAATTGTGGTAATAAGTTTTTGGGTTGATTTATTGGAATATTTTTGAGGCCACTGATTCACCGTTCCCTCTCAGTTATTTTAACAATTGGTATTAGAGCTTGTGTGCTTAGAAAGGGAGTTAAAAAGCTCAAGCAAAATATCACAAGATAAGCAAACAAAATGCGCCCGAGTTGAACAAGGACAACTTTGCATCATGGCAAAGCAAGATAAGACTCCACCTATCAGGTGTTAGAAATGATGTTGTTTAATACTTAGATACTAAATTTGTGTTACCTACAGGACCTCACACACTTGAACAATTGAGAGAAAAACATGAGCATAATTGCATGATGATAGAACATGCTTCTTCTTTCTCCAATGCTAAATTTGAAGATGTCAAAAACTGCACCTTTGCAAAAGCAAATGTGGGATAAATTGAAGTCGGTACATGGAGGAGATGCTAATATACTAAGAGCTAAGGTAGAAAGCCTAAGAGGTAAATTTGATGACCTAAGAATGAGAGAAGGATAAAATATCACTCAGTACAGTTGCAGAATAAAAGAGGTAGTCAATGCTATCCGAGGAGTTGGAGGCATACTTGAAGAAGAGATAGTGGTAAGTAAAATCCTAAGAACCTTACTGCCTCTATATGCTATTATAGTATCTTCTATAGAAGAAATGAGAGCAGTATCAAACAATAATTTCACTCTAGATATCTTGGTTGGTAGACTAATTTCATTTGAGATGAGTAATTTTGATAACAGTGTCCTACCATCTATTCAATATGCATTCAAATCTTCTTTGAAAATAAGTAAGTCAAGTCATAAATACACTAATAGAAATGATAGTGAAAGTGGTAGTGATGACAAAGATCTTGATGAGATTGAAGCACTAATGGCTAGAAAATTGCAGAGAGACAAAGGTTGATACAAAGGTAAATTACCACTTGTATGTTTTAATTATAAAGAGATTGGACATTTTGTTGCTAGATGTCCTAACAAAAGAAAAGATGACAGAAGTAGTGACAGATCATTTGAGAAGAAGTTTGACAGAAGTGACAACAGAGATTACTGAAGCAACCAACAATCTGACAGAAGAGATACTCGAGACTACATGGACAAAGGGAAGAAAGCTTGTTACCTAACTAAGAACAGAGATGGAGATACTGACACCAAATCTGATGAAGACATTGAGATTGTATTCATGGCCATGAAGGATGATTTAGACGAAGAAGAAAGGTATGTAGAAACTGCACTCATATCTAAGGTGAGTAAGAATGATGTATGGATAATAGATAGTGGATGCACTCACCACATGACTGGTGACAAACAAAAGTTTGAAACTTTTGAGTACTATAATGGTGGTCAATAAGAATGGGTAATGACACACCTTGTCCAATTAAAGGTAAAGGAACTATAATGTTGAATAACCTGATCAAATGTGAAAATGCTTACTGGGTAAAAGGACTTAATTATAATTTGTTGAGTGTTTCACAACTGAATAATACAGGTTACCAAGTAGCATTTGAGAATAAGAAGGCAAAGATCTTTAATGAATCAGGAAGGTTGATCGAAACTGGTGAACAGACAAAAGGTAACCTTTTCTAACTTGATGATATAAACACTACTTTTTTTATGGCTAGAAATGAAGACATATGGTTGTGGCATAAGAGATTATGTCATGTGAATTTTTACAACATGATAAAGATAAGAAATAAAAGGAAAGTAAGAGGCTTACCGAGCATGTCAAAGCTTGAGCATATCATGTGTAAGAATTGTCAAAAAGGTAAGATGATAAAGTCTAGTTTCAAGAGAAAAGCCCATACATCTAATGCAATTTTAGAATTATTCCATACTGATCTACGTGGACCCATGAGGAAAAAAAGTTACTATGGAGATAGATATTTATTCTCTTTGTAGATGATTATTCTAGAATGATGACAGTTATGTTTCTAAAAGAAAAATCATAAGCATTCAAGATGTTTATATGGTATAAAGCTATGGTCGAAAAACAAAGTGGTAAGGAATTGAAATGCTTAAGATCAGATACAAGAGGGGAATTTGTTTCTGATGAATTCACTAACTATTGCAATGAGCATGGAATTAAAAGATAGTTTTCTGCACCAAGAACACCACAACATAATGGGATTGCTGAAAGGAGAAACAGATCCATTGTTGACTGTGCTAGAACACTAATGATAGAGAAAAGCACCACTCAAACATTTTGGAGGGAAGCTATTAGTATTACTGTCTACACATTAAACAGAGTACAATTGAAGAAAGACACCAAGAAGATACCCTATGAGGATGAAGACACCAAGAAGACACCCTATGAAATTTAATTTCAGGCCAAATTTTGGAAGGAAACTGACTTCTGCAGGAAGTCACCGGAATGATGACATGTATCAAGCCTTAAAAAGTGCACCGTAACCATGATCATTGATTACTACTATTTATTTTTTGACATGGACGATGGATAGTGCAACTGCAACTTGTAACTCGTAACTTGAAAAGAAATAAATGCCTTGTCAGTGACATTCTTTAACTACCATCTTTAACTGTCAATAGTACACATGCATTTATCGGAAAATTTATGGGAAAGATTTACATTTAGATATGAAAGCTTAAGGACAGTCGATTTAAATCTCTCACATGCATAATACGCATAATGCATTTATGGAAATTGCATTAAATATGATTAAAGAAAGAATAATTATTAATTGCTAGGTATCTATGATCACTACTATCAATCAAGGGGTCGGGGCTATTTATAGACAATCTAGTTTCTTTATTCTTCATTTTTCTTTTGGTAGATTGAGAGTCAGAGCTGTCGGTGGTAGAAATTGTGCCTCTGGTTTTAAGGTTTAGGTTTTTAGGTCTTTAGGCTTTCAAGAATTAAAGATGGATACACCAATCCATTTGAGATGCACATCCCCAGATGACCAGAGGTCCTTTTTGGGCAATGTCTTGGAAGAAATCCTCACTTCTATTTGTAGGGAGGTTGGTGGCGACGCTTTTATAAATTTTGTTGTGTTGATGTTATTGGGTTGAGAGTTCCTTGAGAATGTCGATAGATACCACGTCTACACGAACATTACGTCCTAATTTTTTGTGTCTCTCCTTGACCTCAGAGGACAGAAGGTGGATATGTTGATGTTGTCGAGGAAGGTTTTTAAAGACAAATTCTTGAAGGATGATGTCAATATTGTTGTTTTTGTAGAATTAGGGGTGGGGATCCCTTGGCCAAGAGATATACACAAGCTGTTGGTGCCGGGTTGAAATGTGGCCAGACAACCCTTTCTGTTGAACCTCAATGACAAGCAACTAATGCAACACAGGAAATGGGCACGACTTGGGAGGGATTTTATCTAGAAATGGTTTTACCTTGATGAATTCAACGAGTCAGAATGCACATGGCTTGACAAATTCTCATAGATTATCCTCTCTGGAAAATTCTACTCAGACGAAAGGGAAGATGAAGATCCCTGATTCCCTAGTTTACCCATTCCCGTTACCCTAGTTTACCCATTCCCGTTACCCTAGTTTTTTGATAATGGACATGCAAAGTTTCACTTTTTTTTAACTGATAAGAAGTTGCCTAGTAGGTTTCTGTTTTTACTGTACGATGTAATTTTTTGAAAAAAAATAATAATAATTTTCCAAGTTCGTTTCAATTTTCTTTTTATGGGTACAAAAAATGATTCTTAGACTTCTCTGTGATTACAATATTTTAATTAGTTGCTTTACCTGTCTATTAGACATTTAAGTATATGCTTAAGCGATGGATTAGTACTTCCATTTTTTAAATCTGAAGACTCAAATTTTGAATTTTTAAAATGATTAAGTTTCTTTATCAGTCTAGAGCAAGTCTTTATTTTTAATTTTCCAATGTGTCATATTGACGTGTGATTATAAGATAGAAATAATTGAATTAAAATCTAAATCTGACTGCACTGTAAAACTAAAAATTTAATAACATTTATTAAATGTAATAACTAATAAGCTAAAGTTGTAATTTAAAATGATTAAGTTACACTCACACATGTCCTAGTGACATCAAATGACAAGCCAAAAGTTAATGGGACCCGTGATAGTGCAATAGTACCAGTGACCGTTGGATGAGCACAGTTCAACGGTGTGCAGTGTATTTCGGGCCGAAAGGGAAAAGAAACCCCATTTTTGCAAACCTATTATGAAATAATATAAATAAACTCAAAATCACAGTCATAGAATAAGTATCACTTACCTTTGCCTCAAATTAAAATGTAGCAATGCAGTCACGACTCGCCAATGCAGTATTGAGTATACAGTTGCACTCAATAGTCTGAAACTTTTGAAACTTCACTATGATCAAATATAGAGATATCAAAATTTTTTTATACTAATCCTTCTTCAAAAAATTCAGCAGGAGGTATTAGGTTTACAAATATTTGGCGAAGCCCGCGTAATTATAACACATCTTTTGTTATTTTCGAGGCAATTATGGGTCGTCCAATACCTTCGCATGATTAATAAAGTTGGCTAAATTACGTCGATTAGAGACACACATTCATAAAATTCTAGGCGAATATAGGTCATCGATTTGGGGTCGCTTAGAAATTATAGGCGAATGTTTTAAATTTATGGGGACCAAAATTTATATTCCATTGGCGATAATGTTTAAGAAATAGAAAAATTGAATAAAACGATGGGCGATGGGCCTGAGCTTTGGACCCAATATTAATAAATTTTGGGCAATAGGGTCAATCCAATATGTCAAAAATATTCGCCAATTCTGGGGTCGCCGACATGCGACATTCGCCAAATGGTGAATAATCACCACTAAAGTTTCTATTGGATGGAGGATGTCTTAAATCAATTGATTTTAGATCTTCAGCACTAATCCTAAATGGATCTTGGAATGGTAAGAAGCTTGAGTGGATGTGGATGGAGAAATCTTCAACAAGAGGGCTCCATAGAGCTTGAATCCTTCAATGGCTACCAATGGATCTCCTTGATGAATTGAATGCTTGAAGGCTTGAATGCTTGAATGCTTGAATGTTTTTGATAGATCATGCATAGATTATCCTTCAATATATTTCTTTTATCTTCTTGTGTCTTATTATTTCAAGTCTTTTCCTTTCAAATATTGTCTTAGAGCTTATGATTCTTAGTCTTAGAGTCTTAGAGAAAATGAGAGGAGAAAGCTTCCTTATATACAAATCTAGGGCACACTTTTATAGAGGGGCCTACATAGGAGAATTAAATTCCAATTAGACCTATACCCCTAGAAGTGGATCTATATTAAATATAATTTCAAGAGTCATTACTTCAGAGCCTGAAACAATCGACCCGGAAGAGGGAATTAAATCTTTCCAAAGCCCGACATACAGAAACCTTGAAATCTTGAAATTTGGACCCTGGGTCAAGGTCGAGGTCAAATCTGACCTAGGTCAAGGTTGAGGTTGACCTTGACCTAGGTCAGGGTCAAGGTTTACCTTGATCCAGGTTAGGGTCAAGGTCAACCTTGACCCTGAGGTCAAGAACCTCAAATTTGTAGAGAAGGATGCCAGAAATAGGCCGAAGAGAAGTGAGAAATAGGGAAGAATAGGAGAAAAGCCAGATGCAAGTTAAAGACCCATTCAAGGCATTTGACATGACCCCAAACCACTTACTCTGAGGGCTAAACTAGTCCAAAATGGAAGTGCATCCATTTTCCGATGATACATTTAGCCCCCACTTTAGCAAGAGTATGGACTTGATGTAAACTCTTGGTAAAGGAGATCATAAAGAAAAGATAATATTATTGAAATCAAAGGTAAAAAATAATCCTCAAGCCCACAGGAACTCAAGTCTTTGTCAACCCCAAGATTACGATAGGAGAGACATCACCAGTCAAAGAAAAAGAGAGAGGGTGTGATTAACTCACCCAATGACAACCTATGTCCCATTGTGAATCACACAAGGAAAAAGTGCAACTGGAAAGATGGAGTTAAACTGCCTAGTGAATGTGGCTACTCACTAGTCAACCCATCAAGGATTTACTCTTAGGAATATTCTATCCCAAAAGAGAAAAGTCAAAATATAGAGAGATCCAGTCTTAAGGACACCTTCCAACCTTAAGGGATCAAAACATTATAAATTGAAACTGGAGGGATCAAGAGATCCTATAAGGTGAAAATTCATGCTTTTAAGGATTAGTCTCTAATCTATAAAGGGAGAACAGTTTTAAGTTTTGAATGTATTTTGAGAGTGTATGTGTGCAAAAAGTGAGTAGAGTGTATGCCCCATGTTTAAGTCATTGCTAACACTTTAACAGGAGCAATGGATTTAATAGAAATATAAACAACTCCACTGATTACGTTTCCACTACAAGATGCCCCCAAGAAAAGATAAATAAAGGGAAATACCACATAAACATTCAGAGAGAACAGAAGGGATCTACCTACCGTGAGATCAGTATGATCATAAGATTATATATATATATATATATATATATATATATATATATGCAAATGAATTGACATCACTCCCCAAAGAAAGTAGAACTACAATCACAATGGAGGAAAGAAAATGCAAGAGTTACAAAGAAGAGTCTTTTCGGAACACAACATGGAAACCAAAAAGAATCAGTGCTACCATGTTGAAAATCCAAGCGGACTACACAAGGAAAACATTTACGAACACTAGCACAGGTACAACATAACATGAAAACAATATTTAGGAGTATAGAGATACATATAGAAGAATTGTACAAAAGGTTTGATTCCTTTATCACCTTGCACCAACAAAGTAACAAGGGTCATATGAAAGAATCTAACAAACATTTAGCAAACACCTTACAGGAGAAGCACAATACAACATGCAAACACACAAAAGGATACCATGAAGAACTAGCCAATCAAGCGCATCACCTACTCTCCCCGTCTTGGTTTATATCATTTAGGGAAGGTGGTAAACTCGCAAGAGGGACTATATCTAACACAGTAGGAATAATAGCTAGTTCCAAACAAGGATCCTCTTGAGAATCACAATGTTCAATACTAGGTGTAATTATCAATTATGTGGAAAGAATATGAGGTAAATCAGTATCAAGATCAATAGTCTCATATTCATCATTAGCATCAATAGGATCATCAAGAGTATCTTCTTCATTAAGATTAATCGAAATAGAATCTAAGATGTGAATAGAATCATCATAATCATTCATCTTAACATCATTATTAACATTAACTTCTTCCAACACATTAGGCATAGGTTGGTAAAAAGAAGGTAAAGAACTTCAAAGAACAGAAGCACGAGCCCTAGCTTTAGCCCGACACTTCTTATGACGTTCATTGGCAGATTCATTACGTTTTGTCTTGTTTGAAATATGTTGATAAATAGGAGGAACAACAATCGGTTCCTTCACAGGTTCTATAGGAGGATTAGTAGGATTCTGAAAAAGCAACACCAGGAGCTTGATTAACAGAACTAGAAGCAATGGATAAAGGAGGTATGGAAGGTGTAGGCAAAAGACCATGGTTAAGATCTATCTGAGGCATGCTTAACTCAATAATCTTGCGATGTTTATAGGCTTGAAATGAGCAAAAAGTTTATCAGGTCGAGAAGAACATCAATTAATTAATGAAGGCCAAAAGAAGTCAAGGGTAGCACAATCCCTAGGCCTAGAAGGTTGATAGAAACTATGATTAATCATTTTCATTTCTTCATCATAAATGAACTTAATACACTTATGGATAGGAGAAGCAATGACACGTATGGTAGTCAACCAAGGCAAACCAAGCTTAACTTGAAATGATCAGAAGTAGGGACAACAATGAAGGTAGTGTCCACAAATTTACTATAAAGTTCAACAAGAAAGTTAATAGAACCAAATTATGGATAGAGAAAACCATTACAAGTTTGAATCCATACATCAGATGTATCATAATAATCATGTTGTAAGTTCTTCATAAAGAGGTTTTCTTGAGTGATGACATTGACTAAGGAAGTAGGATCAACAAGACAAGCACGCGCAAGTATCTTAGAAATCCTAGCATAAATGTAGAGGGGACCATCATGAGATTTAATAGTCTCATACTCATCAAAGGTGATCAAGATTTTCCTAGGTCTTTTATCCTTAGGTTGTTTTGAAGGTTTATATTGGGGTTTCAGTTTAGGTTGAAGTTGAACTTGGAGTTGAGGTTGTGATGGAGGAACTTGAATAGGTGGTTGAGATTGAGGCTGGGGTGGAGATACAGGTTGAGGAAAAACAACATGCTCCACATGGTTAACAATATGATTGAGATCATCCATCTTTGAATCATAAACAATATCCACAGAAGATGGCTGAATAACAGTATTAGTATCATGTGTAGGAAAAGGATTCGTATAGATTTGGAGGTTTTGATTAGGAGGAGAGACAAATTTGTTCCCACTACCATCAAAATTATCAACACATAAAGCATTAGAATCAATTAAGTCTTGAACCTTATGTTTTAGAGAATAACACTTCTCAGTATCATGGCCATTATGACGATGGTATTAACAAAAGGCTTTAGGCTCAAAGGATTTTGATGCCATCATAGTAGGAAGAAGAGGTCGAATAGGAGGCAAATTAAGCATATTAGTACTCAACAATTTACTCATAGTAGAATGTAAAGATTCAAAAAGAGGAGTAAATATACGATTCAAACAAAAAGTAGTGGATGCAGAAGTGGCATTGTTGGATGCAACATCAAATTGATCAACAACTGTATTTGCTTGTTTATTAATCTTGACATAGTTGTTAGGTTTTTGAAACTTGTTGGGTTTAGGAGAAATATCACTCTTATCAACTGGAATAGGAGTCATTGGAGTGTTTCTCTCAAATTGACTCACTTGTAGTTGATAATGATGAAGCATTGCACAAAGTTGTTGAAAAGAGGTAAATTCAGTAAGCATAATCTTATCTCTAATATCCTTTTGCAAATTTGAAATAAACATATGTTGAATATCAATATCAGGAACATGATAAGAAAATTGAGCATACAAATGCTTAAATCTAGCAATAAATTCAGTCAATTTTTCTTTAGTATTTTGTTTACAATGCATCAAATCAGTTAAGGACACTTGTGGACCAATGTTATTTTGGAATTATTGAATAAAGTTATTAGCAAGTTTTGGAAAAGAATCAATAGAATAAGGAGGCAAGGAACAATACCATTGCAAGGTATTATTGCGAAAGGTTCTAGCAAACAACTTGGCTAAAATCCTATGGTCATGAGAATAATCACTACAAAGGATTTGAAATGTTTTAACATGAGTGACAGGATCTCCCTTACCATTTTAATTCTCAAGATGAGGCATATCATCTTGCTAAGGGACAAGAGCATGAATAATGTCTAGGGATAAAGGGCTACCCATGTCACATGTAGGAATACTATACTTGGATTGAGTTAAGGATGCAAGTTGTTGTTGTAAAGAGGGCACAGTTTGAGCCAAACTAATGATTGTGGAATCATTAGAAGAAATAGGAGGCATAGAAGCATTAGGAACACTAGGAAAAGTGTAGGAAGCGGTGGGAATAGAAGACACAACCGGTGGAACACTTGGAACCACAGTTGGAAGAGGATTGGAATAGGTAAAAGGAACACTATGGTAAGAAGGTTGTGAGGTAGGTAAAGATACCGGTGGAACACTCATAGGAAGAGATGGAAGTGGAAGATTTGAAGCTAGAGGATTAGAAAATGTAAGAGATTTAGTCACTAAAGGAGGAGTATAAGTAGTATTTATAGGTAAAGGAATGGAAGAAGGTTCCACACTAGTGACAGGAGGAGTGAATCCTAGATCTTGAGATTCTTGAGCTAAAGGTTTAACATTTAAATGCACAAGATGAGTGATACCACACAAGAGATTAACACCTTGATCACTATCCCAAAGGACTTTCTTAAGAGCCTCTCTAGCTTGAATAGAATCTTGATTATGGTTTTCTTGAATAAACCAATTTCCCATTTTATCAAGTTCAGTTGACAGTTTTTGGACTTGTAAAGGAGGAACTCTTAAAGAATCATCCTCATAATGAGATGAGTGAGAAAATTTATGCTCTGTAGAAGGATTAGAATCATGAGTGATAAAATTTTCATCCAAAATCCTACAAAAAGGAGAGGAAGACTCAGGATCAAAAGAACCCATAAGTCAGCGACTTCTTCTAACCAGGATATTATAAGTAGGACTAGAGGTAGTAAAGCTCATACACCAATGCAATGTAAATGAAATTAACTAAGAAAATATAAATGCAAGAACATAAAAGAAGGCTAATCTAATATGCATGCAAGATCTAACATGAAATTTAAATCTAACACCAAAAAGAAAGAGTTGTCGTAAGCGGGCTCACCAAAATGTAAGATAGAAAAATGATGTATAGGTATATACGTATGTCTATGTGTATAGGAAGAAATCATTTTTTGTGTTGTATTTAAAGGTTTTGGGGAAGACAAGATTCTCCCCCTAGACCCAAATTTCACAAAGGAAAGATCCACTTTGATCAACCATAAGAAAATGGTTAATGCACAAATGCCTCAGTCGATCAGAAATAAGAAGAAAGAAGAAAGCCTTACATTCCTGAATTATCGATGAAGAGTATGTAATAGATTTGAATTGATTAAAAAAATAATTAAAATGAATTGAAGACAATTACTAACCTCAAAATATAGAAGATTTTGAAATTGTTGTTTTCTGGTGTTTGTATCAGATTTCGGGAAATTTTGCAACCAGATCTGGAACAGAAACACGGAGATGGATAAAACCCAGAAATATTTTCCTTTTATGAGCCAGGTCAACCTTAACCCAAATACAAGGGCGCATTTATACCCCAAAATGTTGACTTTGACCTGCACTGCTCTGACGGAAATTCTATTCGCGGATCCTGAAAGTTGGCTGAAAAGGGTATCTACATCTACTCTGTAATTTTTTGTCCTGTACTTGTACCTGCAATAAAAATGGTTTTTTTTTGTTGGGGGGAGGGGTTTGCCTTTGTCAAACCCCAGTTTTGGAATTAACCTTAAAATATAATTTAAATTATAGAGACAAACAAAGTAAATAAACAAATCCACCTTGCATGTATAGAAACCCTTGTGGAGGATTTGAATCCTTGGATCCACAAGAATGTATGCTCCAAATGAATGTAGAACGTAGAATGTAGGATGTAGGATGTCTCAAATCAATTTCTTTTATATCTTCAACACTAATATTGAATGGATCTTGGAATGGGAAGAAGCTTGAGTGGATGTGGATGGAGAAATATTCAACAAGAAGGCTCCATAGAGCTTGAGTTCTTCAATGGCTACCAATAGATCTCCTTGATGAATTAAATGCTTGAATGGTTTTGATAGATTATGCATAGATTATCCTTCAATTGATTTATTTTATCTTCTTGTGTCTTATGATTTCAAGTCTTGTCCTTTCAAATCTTGTCTTAGAGCTTATGATTCTTAGTCCTAGAGTCTTAGAGAAAATGAGAGGAGAAAGCTTTCTTATATACAAATCTAGGGAAAAATATTCTAGAAAGGCCTACATAGGAGAATTAAATTTCAATTAGACCTATACCCATAGAAGTGGAACTATATTAAATATAATTTCAAGAGTCGTTACTTTGGAGCCCGAAATAGCTAACCCGAAAGTGGGAATTAAATCTTTCCAAAGCCCGACATTCGGGAAACCTTGGAATCTTGAAATTTGGACCCTGGGTCAGAGTCGAGGTTGACCTTGACCCAGAAGGTTTAACTTGACCCTGAGCTTGAGAACCTCAAATTTGCAGAGCAGGATGCCAAAAATAGGTCAGAGAGAAGTGAGAAATAGGGCAGAATAGGGGAAAAGCCAGATCCAAGTCAAAGACCTATTCAAGGTGTTTGACATGACCCAAAACCACTTAATCAGAGGGCTAAACCAGTCCAAAATGGAAGTGCTTCTATTTTCTGATGATACATTTATATATTTAAAGATGACAGAAATGGGAAACTTGACTCTAAAAGTGATGAAGGAATATTTCTAGGATATTCTACCAAAAGTAAAGCTTATAAATGTCTTAACAAATCTTCTAACAAAATCATTGAAAGTGAAAATGTTAAAGTGGATGAATTTGCTGAGAAAAGTGATGAGGAAATCATAAAGGAACTGGAAGATTACAATATATTTGTCTACAGTGAAGAACCTGACACCTTGCCCAACCAACAATGTAACGCTACCAAGCGACAAAGCAATGCAACCGAGCAACAGGCTGCACACACCGAGAATCAGAAAATTTCTCACAATGATGAACCGAGTGATAAAGATCAAAATGAAGGTCAAGATGATGATAAGAATGATGAACAAATATTTGAACTTGTACTTGCTAAATATGTCAGAAGACACCATCCACAAGACCAAATCATTAGAGACAAAAAAGATGGAATGAGAGCAAGAAGAAAGTCACTGAACACTAGATGTTTGATTTATGATTTTGAGCCTAAATTTTTTAATATTGCACTTGAGAATCAAGAATGGTTTAGTGCAATAAATGAAGAGATTGAGCGGATTGAAAAGAAAAAAACATGGACATTAGTACCTAGACTGAGTGACAAAAATGCCATTGGTACCAAATGGATATTCAGAAACAAACAGAATGAGAATGGAGAAGTCACAAGAAACAAAGCAAAACTTGTCTAAAAAGGTTATACACAAGAAGAAGGTATTGGCTATGGAGAAACCTTTCCACCCATTTATAGACTAGAAGGAGTAAGAATTCTACTTGCTTATGCTTCTTTCAAAGGATTCAAAGTATACCAAATGGATGTTAAATCTGCATTTCTGAATGGAATACTAGAAGAGGAGGTATACATTGAACAACTTGAAGGGTTTGTTGATCCTAACAAGAGGAACATGGTTTGTAGACTATACAAAGCCTTGTATGGATTGAAACAAGCACCGAGAGCATGGTATGAAAGACTTCACTCTTATCTCATTAGTATTCGATTTGTAAGAACAAGTGAAAATAGTAAGTTGTATTTGAAAGGAGATACTGATCATAAGATTCTGATTGCTGAGATATTTGTTGACGATGTTATATTTGGAGGTAATGATATGCTATGCAAATTATTTGCTGATGAAATGAGCAAATAATTTGAGATGTCAATGTTAGGAGAGATCAAATTTTTTCTTGGTCAACAGATTCTACAACAGGATGCAGGCATCTACATCACAAAATCCAAATACATCAAAGAAGTTCTGAAGATATTCAAAATGAAGGACTCCAAACCAGTTGGAACACCTATGGAAATAATATGCAAACTGACAAAGGAAGACAAGACAACTGAGGTAAATCAGACCTTATATAGATCTATGATTGGAAAACTAATGTATGTTGTACATACTAGACCAAATATAGCACATGAAATTGGTATAGTTGCAAGATTCTCTACTAACCCCAAGGAATCACACGACTATTTTTAAAAGAATTCTAAGATATCTAAAGAATATCAAAGACTATGACTTATGGTATAATTAAGAAGGAAAATTTGAGCTACAAGTTTATACTGATGTTGATTGGGCTGGAAACATAGATGATAGAAAGAGCACAATAGGAGGAGCATTCTTTATGGGTGACAGACTTGTCATATGGATAAGTAAAAAAGCAAGGATGCATATCTCAATCAACTGTAGAAGCAGAATATGTGGTTGTTGCTGCAAATTTCTCTAACATTGCATGGATCAAGCAATTACTGAAAGGTATGAATATAAAAATTCTTGAACTAGTGATTATCTATTGTGATAATACAAGTGCTATCAACATTTCAAAGAACCCTGTAATGCATGCTAAAACAAAGCACATAGATATCAAGTATCATTACTTGAGGGAACAAGAGAAAGAGAAAGAGGTGATACTGGAATATGTTCAATCTAAAGAAAAATTAGTAGACATATTCACAAAGTCATTTCCAAAAGATACATTTGAGTATCTGAGGAAGAGACTAGGGGTCTGACCCTTGTCTACTAGTCACTAAGCTGACTAGAAGTCTGTATCAACCTACACATTATCAGAAGATCAATCATGTTGATGCAAGCAAAGATATGGACTGCAATGACATATCAGTACAAGAAGGTACTTATCTAAACCACACACCAGAGATATTATTGGCTACTACAGAGCTGTATTAGTGATGGACAGAATAGAAAGGAATATATTGAATCATATATTTTTGTTTGGAATTGCTGTCAAAGGGAGAGGAATATATCCATATGAAATATCCATCAAGGAAAAGTACATCTAGAGGGAGAGAGATATCCAATAATGAAATATCTATCAAGGAGACGAACATCAGTCAAAGGGAGAGCAAAGATCAGAAAAAGAAGTTTCTACAAAGGGAGAGAAAAATCCAAAAAAACTTCAAAGAAATAACCATCAATCAAAGGGATATAATTGAAGAAAGTTAACATTGTACATCTATCCAGAAAAGGGAGAATAAATTCTACAAAAAAGGGAGAGACAAAATCAAAAGTTGCTACATCTATCCAGTGAAGGGAATGAAGAATGAAGAAAACACTCTGCAAGAATCAAATCTAAGCTAGAAGAGCTTACTGAGAGTCATATATTTGTATTGGTTATAGAATAATAAGTTTGGTATGTTATGGAATATTTCATATTGTTTTGATAAGTATGTATTCCATCAATTCCAAAGGGAGAGATTGATGAGCTATAACTAATTGAATATTTGAAGATGATAAGTTGATGATCACCAAGCTGCAGAAAGTAAATGCAAGACATTAAATCAGTTAATGTACTGTATTCTCATTGATGTCAACTTTATATAATCTAATTGGTCATATACATATTGTCATAGAATTCAAGAAACCAAAGAGATAAATTTTATGTTATCGGTAAACATAAAAAGCCAGTGTACACCGAGTGACAGTAAACACCGACGGACAGTGCACACTGACGGACAAAGAACCCTGAGAAGTTCATAGTGTATACCAAGCACTGCAACACCAAGCATAACTGAAGTGGTCACCGAGAAGAATTGAATTTTATGCTTGAGGACAACTGGAGTCAATGACTGAGCAAACTAAGAGTTGATCACCGATCAGAACTAGAGTTAGAAAAAGACAAAACACTTAGCTGGCAGGAGCTATATTTAGAGTTAACTGATTGATTGCTTTAGATGAACTAAAGATTTAAAGCTAGTTTTATTCACAATTTTCAAGGAAAAATCTACAGAATAAAACTAAATCAAAGCTTTACATATTAAAGCAATGCATCGCAAGATTTGCAGATCAAGAAGCAATCTACGTTAAGAATAAGAAAGCCAAGGAAATTGAACGGTGAAATCATGTCTATATAAAGAGAAAAGTAATTCATTATGAAGAGAGGAATGTTAAATATAATTTTGATGAAGATAGAAATCTTCATGTAGATCTGATCATACAGGCTGAAGAACTTAGCCAAGAATTATGCGGACATCGAGCAATAAAGGACACAACATTTACCAAGAAGAAAGAAGAAAGAAGAAAGAAGGGGAGAAAATGAATTAAAGAGAACATTAATTAGAGATGTATTATGGACAAACAATAGATCTAAAAATATGCAAGTTTAAGTTGTATTGTTGAACAGATCATTTGTTGTTTTAGTTTTACCATTGATTCAGAAAATCTATTAACCAAGTGGTATTTAACCATCCTTATTGTATTGAGATACTCAAGAGTATCAAAAGTTTTTCATGTTGACAGCATAGTGAATGCTAGGCCAAATGATAAACTGTTAGTTTTAAATCCTCTAGCAAGGTCACACTTAACAGTGAATTTGTAACCTTTAACTGAGTTGGCTCTTCACCGAGCTCACTTCAAAAGAGTAAAAATTTTGTGTTACCAATCCCAAGTGGTTTTTCCCTTAATAGGGTTTCCACATTAAAAATCCTTGTGTCAAATGTGTATATGGTTCATTGCTTTGATTTTTTTCTTTACACATTACTAAAACAAGATTGGTCGGTAAACACTAAGGTTATTTACTGCTATTTGGTAAAGGCTAGGAAAAGATAAACAAAACATTCACCGAGCAGTATATATTTGATAAGATTACTTAAAGGCATACATCTTGTAGGACTAAAAGATAACTGAAGGTATTATATTTCTGATATAAGGTTTTGGTTGGATTATTGGATTAGTTTTTGAGGCCTCTGATTCACCCCCACTCCCCCCCTTAGTTATTCTAAGAGAAACAAAAACCAAATAGGAACTTGCATTGACCTAAAACAACAACTAAACAATAGTATTGACCTGTGATTTAAATTTGAGGCTGATTCGGAGGGTATAGAACACCTTGGGAATTCTATAGAAGGGTATATAATGCCTAAGGCTTTGTATATCTAATGATTTTTTCTAAAACTTTTGCAGACAATTTGTCAGATCCTGTACTTTCTAAATTAAGCCTTAATAGAGTTGTCACATATTATTGCATAGTAAAAAAATGGGAAGAAGGTTGTATAGATGGGTTTACCTCGGTCAAACCCCTATTTGGAATCAACCTTGAAAACAAAATAAGATAATAAAAAAAAAGTTTGTTTTCATATAGCAGAGGCTAGATCTAAAAAATGAAGTATATCATACCTTGGAAATGCAAATGCTTCTTTGAATGTGATCAAGTATGTAAATGTGATAGCTTTGACTTGACAAAAAAACCAAAATAAAATAATGAAAGATAAAACCTTGCGTAATGGATTTTGTAGTTTTCTACAATGCTTGATTGAGAAGAAGAAAGAAATAATCTTGATCCATAGATAAGATTGCCTTGAAAACACTTTAAATGCTTGAGATCTTGCTTGAGAATGCTTGAATTCAAAATTGTTGGAGAGCCCGTGGAAATATTTATCTTGGTTACCAAAATGAGGAGAGATAAGCCACTTACATACCTCTCACAAAATTCTAAAGGTTAAAACTTGGGAGAGTCAACCACAAATCCAAATGCCCCACTAAATTACCAAGATGGGCCCAAAAATCAAACCTTAACCCAAAACCCAAGGTATAGAATGCCTAGTGCATTCTATGCCTAGGTATAGAATACCTAGGGCATTGTATACCCACCAATCAAGGCTCAAATTTAAATCACGGGCCCCAGATAACTAGGGGAAGTTGGATTATTAGGCATAATTGATTTCAAGTTCGGAAATAAGTACAAAGTACCTAAATAGTAACATAGGGCCCATGTAGGCTAATAAATGATAGAATTTGAGAAATAATAAAGGAGCACAGCTAAAAATAAGGGCTCACATAAAGTTTTGAGGAAACTGAAATAATAGAAGACCCATATTTGAATTTATGTGCCCATTAAGTGTCATATGAAGTCCTATTATGTATTTCAAAATGAAAACACACTAAGGTGGGTGCTAAATAATCATGAAATTGTACACATTTATAAGTTTCTAACAAATTACGATGATACATATGTGATTATATGTGTGTGTGTGTGTCTATGTATGTGTATGTATATGTATATGTATATGTATATGTATATGTATATGTATATGTATATGTATATGTATATGTATATATGCATACATGTAGGTATGTATATATGTATGTATGTACATACATATGTATGTATATGTGTGTGTAGTGAGATTTTTTTATGCATAATTCATCAACATCATATTTTCTTTTGTTTTTGTTTTTTACTTATTATATTTATTAATACATAATCAAAATATAAGAAAGAAAAAATATTGTGTTGTTCATAATATCTAACAATCTATATAGGGTCTACAGATGGCTTACAGTAATATGAGACTACCTTGTATTCCTTGTGATAGGGATCTAACTATACTGCAAATGATGCACACATACCTTACACCCTATAGAATTTGAACTTGTGACATCTCTTTCAAGAGCATAAAAAAATGTGAACTTGTGAGCTCTCTTTCAAGAATACAAATTCTCCACCACTTAAAAAACTTAGATTGTACTATGGAAAGTCAATATATTAGATATATAATATATTAACAAATAATTACAATGAAAATGATCCACAACCCCACACCCCTTAACCACTTTGAATCATATAATTGTTAACAATCAGGATTGCACCCGTAATGCAAAGTTAAGAACAATGCAATCTTGTTGTAACATGGAAACATTCTCAATGGTGGGTAATTGCACTTGAGAAGAAATCTCCAGATCATTGTCTGAATTCCTCCTTCGCGCTCACCTAAAAACTAACTTTTGATGGGAAAAGGGGTAAAAATATGCTTGGAAAATAAATTACTTAAACGAAAAGGTGATACATCGAATAATGTGTTTTCCAGGATTTAATTAGAGACATGCATTTACAATAGATTTAGAACATAGATCCACTCTCACAGCCTACAAACCATTTTCATATTTAAAGAAGGTTTAAACTTCTAGGAATGATAAAAGGGAAAAGAGAGTCCACAATTTCAACCACTAAAAACATAAAACACAACTCAGAGCCTTTGAACACCAAAATAGGAAGGAACGTTGCAAGCTGTATATCAACTCCAAGGAAAGTAAAACCTTATACAACTGTGAAAAATATGGATCCAATACAATAATCCCAATTTTTTAAAGTGAAAAAGAGGCAAAATGAATGAATCCTCTAAAATGAGCCCCAAACAAGAAGATATAGACCCAAAAATGAGAAAAGGTCGGATGCATAAGAAAGTGCCTAAAAATTAGGAGTCTAACTACCAGAAACTGAAGTCTCACTAATCCAAGAAATCTTCCAAGCCATGTGTAACTGGAAACTAACTAAAAAATTCCACTAAAGCCTCCAAGATCATGCAAAAAAGGAATCATTCTCCAACCACTATAAGAGAACTCTAAGTCAACATAACCTCTCAAACACTCTTTTTTTATATCGATATCAAATGCTATATATTTTATCACTAAATATTTTATACAAAAGAGTTTATTGATAACACCCTAATTTTATTTAATATATTTAATATTTAGTAAATAATAAAATTTACTTAATATTAAATATATTAAATAAAATAGACTTTGATTTTAACAATAAATTTAATATTATATTTGTAATTTAAATTTAATAGATGATAAATTATCTATTAAATATAAATTACAAATATAATATAATATATATTATTAAAATAATATAATATATATTATTAAAATAATATAATATATATTATTAAAATAATATATTAATGGGTGTTATTAATAAAAACCCTTACATAAATATAGAATGAAAAAAACGTGCGCTCTCCATTGAATTGTATTCCATAAAATTAGAGGCCTGGCCCATAAGGATAGGGCCCCAACCCTAATCCATTTTATTTGGAATTTTTACATCTTTTGTAATTTGCCTCTATGGCGGCGCCTTAGGGTTTGGATGGAGGGATTTCATGAAGTGTAGCTGAGTTCTGGAACCTTGACTGTGGATTTTCTATCAAAGTCTCTTGTGCAAACAAACCCTAAAACTTGGTAAGCCTCTTTTGATCCCAAGCTTCACGCTTTGAGTCTTTTTCTAAAAATCTGAACATATATCCACCTTAATTTGGAATCAAAATAAACTTTCTTTATCTCTACGCCATGACCATGATTCAGGATTTTTCTTCATCTTATATGGGCATCGCGGGTTGATTCTAAGAACTTGAAATAAAAGTATGGTTTCAACATGAAACATCCTTTGTATTATCTGGTGAGTCTGTATTGTTGCAAGTCATTTTTCATTTGAGGATTTCCAACTTGAGAGACTTTCCTGTAGCTTTATTTTACAAAGTGAGTTTTGATTTTCCTCTGTGAATCATAGCTCATTGTCATTTACCCTAAGTGTCTTCTCCTTTGTCAAACCCCCTCATGGATTGCAACTTCTCTCTTTTGATAACATGGCTTCCATATTCTTATACAGATTCCTCTTTCATTAATATATAATAAGGGTTTTCTTAAATCTATTCTCCTATGCATTTAATATCCATGTCATTGTGAATGAGCGTTTAAATATTGATTTTACTTTGTAAAAATCATCGTGACTCTTTATATTTGGTGTTTATTGCTATAACATGTTTTTTAGATTTGTAAACCCTTGACACCTTTCACTATTTTCTTAACATCCCTATGACTACTTCCCATGACTGGTCTTCTTTAATTGATTTGCTTGTATTGAATGAGGGTTTACCCACATTAAGCATTTTTTCCTTGTATTTGTGGCTCTTTATATACTGTTGAATGTCAGAAATCAAAACTATTTCCATGTATCTATTATTACCTGAGATGAAAATATTTCACTGGAAATTCTTTGATTAGCACTTGAAATATCTACTCATACTGTCTTTATGATTAAGGTTGCATCATTTCAAAACTATGACTGCAATTTGTCTTGATAACCTATTGTTGTTATACCTGACACTGGCAGAGCAATTAAATGAGACTACTATCTCAGGAATTCGCGTATTTTGCTTAGGAATATTAATAATAATAGAATGCATTTGATATGATGGTGTTTATATATTGTTCCTTGAGTGGTCACAACAATGATTTTACTTGATATGTAGCAATATTTGAATGCTGATCGCAGTAACTTTGTTCCTATCTAATCATTTGATTGTGCTTCAATTTTTGATTTCCATGTATTGATTTTATATAAATATTATTTAGAAAAGGAAGATAGTGATTTGTAACCCTATTATCTTTGATCACTTCTACTCCTTTGACATTGATGACACATAACCTTGACCTCATTTACTTTCTCTACTGTTCCTGGCAACAAACAGTACTAATGTGACTCCACATTTGATGTTGATAATATGTTGATTTGACATATGTACTCAAGTTCTAAATGAATCCCTTGTATTGAAACTTAGATTTCTTGTGACTCTCTCCCATCATTTTAAATGCTCTATATAAATACATTATGTAACACAATTGATTACCACTTTCCTGCACTTTCTTGGTATTTGAATTTTCTATTGTGAACTTCAAGATTGTTATCATCATTTCATTCATATGATATTAATATGGTTTTCTCACATTCATGCTTGTTCCTTGAAACCTTCTCCTTTTTTGTAGTCATATTTTGACTTCATGGATGTTTTTATCTATAAATGTACAGTGATGTATATTACACCTGAGACTTTCAATGATACTCTTTCTATATTTAGTATGTCTTACGGTTGCTCACAAAATATACCTATTTTATCTGTGGTTAAGCTAAAAGGTTTTAGGCATGTAATGACCTATCCCTTTTATAGATTATGTCTTCACCTGTAGCTAAACATGAAAACAAACATTTTTAGTATAAAAACATATGGTTTTGATGTTACTCAACTGATGGTAATGATGATGAAGATCAAGATCCGAAGTATACACGATTATAGAAAGGATTAGATCAGTTGTTATTTTTTCATTGATGTCAAGCCATTGGTTTCTAGTTCATATTAAGTTGTCATATCATTCAGAGTATGATATAAGATGACTATGTTAAAGAGAAAGAGAAAGTGAAAAGTTTTGAAGTTGAAAAACTTAATTGGGCAACTAATACATATCATAAAATGATAAGGTCATATTGGTATAGTTTTTTTCTACTTTACATTTCATGTTATCAAGTTGGTAAAGAAGAATGATCAAGTCGGTAAAGGGAAAAGTTAAGTTACTGAGCTGGAAGAAGTCACTTGATAAAACTTATCGAGTAGTCAGCAAAGACACAAGCAAGACAAGCACCAAGTAGTGTATGATAGTTACCGAGTCTAGATTTTATGTTACCGAGTCATGAATTTAGTTACTAAGCAAGGAACCGTTGTTATAAACAAGGATAAGAACATATTTAATGCAAATCCACAATGATCTAGAAGATTCCAAGGATGAAGAAGAGTTAGTTACAAAGATCTACGCTCAAGAAAATTCAAGGTGATGATCTATGGTAAAGATTAAGCGGAAAAAGTGATGACATGAGTTCCAAGAAAAGTTCAAGTTCTGAAGTGATGAAATTTTTTTTACCAAGTATCAAATTTATTTAATTAGTTCATAAAGTTAATCTGTTGGTTGAGAGAAAATGAACGAAAACCTAATCAAGGATATTAAGAGGCAAAAATATTCCATATAAATAATGAGATTGAATGATAGTTTATGCTGGCAAGTTGAAGTGGGGATGTGCTACTAATTAAAGCAATAAAGAAGAATAGTGAAATCTGATTCTATAGAAGAGACTAATGAAGTGTTGATGCCAGTACTCAAAGAGAGCATAAGGGATCTGACCAAGAAAGAGGTAGTTGCATTATTATAGATTAAATTATATATTGTTGATTATCAATATTTGTAGCGAGAAAATCTCTTAACCGAGTGGACTTAACAACCTTATTGTAAAATCCTTGTGAAAGGTGACATTCTAAAAGAGTGTTCAAAGCACTTTAACCAAGCCACTCCTAATAGGTTGAAGATCTTAATAGATCTAAGGCAAATCCCTTAATAGGGTCACATTTAACAATGTGCATTGTAATATTTAACAGGATTGTCTTTTAACCGAGCATACTTCAGAAGAGTATTTTATTTTGTGGGTGATAATTCCCACAGATGTTTTTCCCAAATTAGGTTTCCTCATTAAATACTGGTGTTATGTGTTTTGAATTTTTATTGTGCATGATATTTGTTGATTACTTAAGTTTTTTATTGTTATAGTGAAGTTACTGTTGATTCAGTTGATGTTGAAGTTTATCTTACCGAGTTGAATCAAAGGTTAAGTTTTAAAGTTTGAAGAATCATTGTTTTCTGATTCACCCCTGTTAGAATAACTGAGAGGGGGGTGAATCAGTGGCCTCAAAAATTAATCCAATAAATCAACCCAAAACTTTATACCACATATATAAAACCTCTAGTTATCTTTAGTCCTACAAGATTTATGCCTTGAGTGAATCTAACATGTATATACTGCTCGATGTTTATACTTTTTATCCTTTCTTCAAGATTTACCGAATAGAAGTCTATCTTATCTTAACCTTTACCAAAATACAGTAAATAACTTAGTGTTAACTAATCAATCATATTTTAGTAATGTGTAAAGCAAAACATCAAATCAATGAACCATATATACATTTGACACGTGGATTTTTAATGTGGAAACCCTGTTAGGAGAAAAACCACTTGGGACCGGTACCCCAAAATTTTCACTCTTTTGGTGAAGAGCCAACCTTGTTAAACTTTACAAACACACTGTTAAGTGCGACCTTGTTAGAGGATTTAAAATTAACAGTTTGTCATTTGACATCTGGCATTCACTATTTTGTCAACATGAGAAACATTTTGATACTCCTTGGGATGTATCTCAATATATAAAGGATGGTTAAATCCTACTGTGTTAAGAGATTTTCTGAATCAATGGTTAAACTGAAACAATATATGATCTGTTCATAAATACAAATTAATCTTGCAGATTTTCAGATCTATTGTAAGCTCATAATACCTTTTCTAATCAATGTTCTCTTCAATTCCTTTTCTCCACTTATTTCTTCTTGGTGAATTTTTTTTTTTAAGGCAAAAGTGGGGTCGCCACTAATATTTATATTAATAATAAAACTGGTTCAAGAGCTCAGTCGGGAAAGAGCCAGTATGAAAACCCGACGTCATTACTCAATACAATGATGTGCAGAAGCTATAAGTTTGAATATTTCATTACTAGTTGACCGCAACAAAGCGTCAAAAATGAAACCACATTATTTGCTCAACAACTTATATCAAGTTAACATTTACAATGTGGGTGAATCAAAATTAACCCCTCTCAATAACTTTGACACATGCATCCAATAAGAAACTCCTATCAGATCGGTGTTTATATATTTGCAAGCTTTGAAGAGTTAGGCTTTATGCCTTCAAAAAGGTGACCAAAATGTCGATGAAGAAGAGACCACCTAAACCGATAATCATATGCATTTCACCCATTGATCGTGCAAAAAAACCTAAATGTTGAGGAGCCATCAGTAGTCAGGAAATCCAAAAGCAACATGCTTTGTAACCCTAAATGCCATTCGACACTAAATTTATGCAAAATTTGATACAAAAAATTCTGCTGTAACTTTCGTTATTCCTCCATTGGGTCAAAATCTTCGGGGGAGAAATCTGAGTGAGTACGAGGTGACCATCCCCCACCATCTTCGTTGTGTGCCTGCGAGCCATCCCATCCCGAAACTTGATTGATTTTTGGGAATCGACCCAACCATCCCTATTGAAAGAGTGGGTATCCGGCCATACTTCCTGCGGATGCTCAACCGAGATTTGGGGCCATCAAACTTCACTACCCTGATGTTGAGGGGATACTGTTGTGCAAGCAAGTGGAGATTCCGCAGTGTTAGACCTATCGAGTAGTAAAGTCAGTGCATCCACTATTTTCCAAATCAGCTCTTCTGAGTTCAAACCCAATGTTCGACCCACTGTTTGCAGATCAACAAAAGTTTGGAGATTGCTCTGTTCTTCCAACACCCTTTTGATTTTATCATAAGTGACCATGGCAGCGTGGTTTGATAACAATGATTGCCTTGTAAAAATACTGCCTATCAAAGCATGACCGCTCCATATGTCATAATTTTGCATGGCTCTCTGTAACTTATTGTCATCCCAAAATTTTGGCACCACAAACTTTCGAGCAATTTCTTCCAGTAAATGAGCTGATTGCAATAAGTCCATAGCATTCGAGAAGAAGATTGAAACTAATTATGAAGGATATATAAGCTGTTTGGTTCGCGGTTCTATATTTTCCTTGCCAATGACAGATTTAATTGCTTCCCTTACGTTTGTAGAATGAACTATGAACATACCTGCAAGAATTTCCTCTGTTATTCGGGTTGGGAGGGCTTGTTCTAAATCCGAAGAAGAAATTTGAATTCTGTAATTCTTAGGCATTAATTCTGCGTGTAAACTCCCACATTGATCACATACGCTGAACTCCAAACTATTTAATGCCATGGCCCCTCGGTCTTTGCAGCGTTCTGGAACCTGAAAGGTAAGATACTGCTGTATATACAAACAGAGGGAAGGCTGTAATTATATTGAGTATTCATGTTACTAATTTGCCCGAAGTATGAGTCAATCATGTGGGAAGAATGGAAATCTCCCAACTTTCTTTTTACTCATACGAATTTATGATCTCGGGAATGGCTACTAATATCTTCGGTACTTTGACATCATTATTTCGCAATATGCTTGTGTACTCTTAATGCCTAACCTCAAATTTGGAGACGGCATATTAAACATTTGGAAATAATAGGATATACACAATCATCGTATG
>MU225676.1:59505-87729 GCA_018584345.1 Thuja plicata | reverse complement strand
TCGCGACTGAGTGATGAGCTCATCCGAGCTAATCTTTTCTTTGCGACTGAGCGATTAGCTCATGTCGCGTACTCGCACCTTCTCCTCCCGAGCTGACCTTTGCCTTGCGACTGAGCGATTACTGCTCATCGTGCACTCGTCATTCTTTTCACTTAACCGTCAAGTCACCTGCGACCTTGCGCTGCACAAGGTGTCGCTCACTCGCACACCAGGACTGAACTGTTTGTCTTCGCGACTGAGCGATTGATTTCACCGTCGCGCTGTCGCACTGTGTCTTCTCTGACTGCGAATTGACTCGCGACTGGGCGATGAGCTCCTCGTCGCGTTGTCGCGCACTGTTCTTTCTACTAGCCGTCTGCGACTGAGCGACTAGTTCCTCGTCGCGCACTCGCTCACTAATAAGTGAACTGTTTTCCTAGCTCGCGAGTGTGCGATGCATTACTTTTCTACTCTCTGTTGGCTCTGTGACTGAGCGACAATGCAAAACATGACTTGCTCGTTAGAAGACTTGTATCAAAACTTGTTCAAAATTGCTGGGGCTAGGGTTTTGAGCTAACCCTAGGGTGCTCTGCACCAAGAAACCACATATTCTGCTTCTGTAGTGGATTGTGAGATGCATCCCTATTTCTTACTTATCCATGTGACAAGTCTGTCACCCATAAAGAATGCTCCTCCTGTTGTGCTCTTTCTATAATCTAAGTTTTGGGACCAATCAACATTTGTATAGACTTTAAGCTCAAATTTGCCTTCTCTTTTATACCATAAGCCATAGTCTTCGGTATTCTTTAGATATCTTAGAATTCTTTTGATAGCAGTCATGTACAATTCCTTGGGATTAGCAGAGAATCTTGCAGCTATTCCAACTGCATGTGCTATATCTGGTCTAGTATGTACAACATACATAAGTTTGTCAATCATTGATCTATATAAGGTCTGATTTACCTCAATTGAATTGTCTTCCTTTGTCAGCTTGCATCCAGTTGACATAGGTGTTCCAACTGTCTTGGAGTCCTCCATCTTAAATATCTTCAAAACTTCCTTGATGTATTTTGATTGTGTAATGTAGATGCCTGCATCCTGTTTAAGAATCTGTAGACTAAGAAAGAATTTGATCTCCCAAAACATTGACATCTAAAACTCTTTGCTCATTTCATTAGCAAATTATTTGCATAACATATCATTACCTCCAAATATGATATCATCAACAAATATTTCAGCAATCAAAATGTTATCATCAGTATCTTCTTTTAAATACAGATTATTGTTTTCACTTGTTCTTACAAATCAAATACTTATGAGATATGAGTGAATTATTTCATACCATTCTCTTGGTGCTTGTTTCAATCCATACAAGGCTTTGTGTAGTCTTCAAACCATGTTTCTCTTGTTAGGATCAACAAACCCTTCCTGTTGTTCAATGCATACTTCTTCTTCTATTATTCCATTTAGGAATGCAGATTTGACATCCATTTGGTAAACTTTGAATCTTGTGTAAGAAGCATAAGAAATTAGAATTCAGACTCCTAGTCTAGAAATGGGTGCAAAGGTTTCTCCATAGTCAATACCTTCTTCTTGTGCATAC
Source organism: Thuja plicata (assembly GCA_018584345.1). NCBI lineage: Eukaryota > Viridiplantae > Streptophyta > Pinopsida > Cupressales > Cupressaceae > Thuja > Thuja plicata. Next base: position 86,147 of record MU225676.1, on the reverse strand, counting down.
CCCTGGCATACTAGTCTTGCTTTGTTTCTTGTGACTTCTCCATTCTCATTTAGCTTGTTTCTGAATATCCATTTGGTACAATGACATTCTTGTCATCCGGTCTATGTACTAATGACCATGTTCTGTTCTTCTCAATATGCTCTATCTATTCATTCATAGCACTAACCCATTCTTAATTTTCAAGTGCAGTATTAACAGATTTAGGCTCAAAATCACAAATTAAACATCTAGTGTTTAGTGACTTACTTCTTGTTCTTATTCCAGCCCTTTTGTCTCCTATGATATGGTTCTATGGATGGTGTCTTTTGAAATACTTGGCAAGTACTGGGTTCATCTCTTTGTTCATCATCTTGACCTTCATTTTGATCCCCATCGCTCAGTACATCATTTTGAGCAATTTCCTAATTTTTGGTGTTTGTAGCCTGATGCTCGGGTGCATTGTTTTGTCGCTCAGGAGCGATACACTATTTCTTGGGCAGAGTGTTAGGTTCTTCAATGTAGACAAACCTATTCTATTCTTCTGATTCCTTTCTACTTTCCTCATCATTTTTCTTAGTAAATTCATCCATTTTGACATTTCAAATTTCAATGATTTTGTTAGAGGATTTGTTAAGACATTTATAAGCCTTGGTTTTGATAGAATAACCTAGAAATATTCTTCTTCACCTTTGGAATCAAGATTTCCATTTCTTTCATCTTTCAAAATATAACACTGACTTCCAAAAATTATGAATTAACTTACATTTGGTGTATATCCATGCCATAGCTACTAAGGTGTCTTATTGGTGTCTTTCTTTAATTGAACTCTGTTCAATGTGTAGACATTAGTACTGATAGCTTCTCTCCAGAATCTTTGTGTAATGTCTTTCTCAATCATCAATGTTCTGGCACAATCAACAATGGATATGTTCCTTATTTCAGCAATCCCATTTTGTTGTGGTGATCTCGGTGCAGAAACCTGTCTTGGAACTCCATGCTCATTACAAAATTTAGTGAATTCATCATAAATAAATTCTCCTCCTCTATCTAATCTTAGACATTTTAGTTCCTTTCCACTTTGTTTTTCCACTATAGCTTTATACCATTTAAACATCTTGAATGCTTCTAATTTCTCTTTTAAGAACATAACAATCATCATTCTAGAATAATCATCAACAAAGAGAATGAAGTATCTATCACCATAATAGCTCTTTGTTCTCATTGGTCAACATAGGTCAGTATGGAATAATTCTAGAATAGCATTAGATGTGTAGGTTTTTCTCTTGAAATTAGACTTTGTCATTTTACCTTTTTGACAATTCTTACACATGACATGGTTAGTCTTTGACATGATCGGTAAGCCTCTTACTTTATTTTTATTGCTTATCCTAACCATGTTGTCAAAATTTGCATGACATAACCTTTTATGCCACAACCATATGTATTCATTTATAGCCATTAAACAAGTGGTGTTAATATCATCAAGATAGAATAGGTTACCTTTTGTTTATTCACAGGTTTCGATCAACCTTCCTAATTCATTAAAGATCTTTTCCTTTTTGTTCTCAAATGTAACTCGATGTCTTGTCTTATTCAGCTGTGAAACACTCAATAGATTATAGTTAAGTACTTTCACCCAATATGCATTTTCACATCTATTCATATTATTCAACTTGACTGTTCCTTTACCTTCAACCAGACAAGGTGAGTCATTACCCATTCTTATTGATCCACCATTATAATATTCAAAAGTTTCAAACTTTTCCTTATCTCCAGTCATGTGGTGAGTAAAACCACTATCAATAATCCAGACATCATTATTACTAACCTTAGATATGAGTGCAATTTCAACATACCTTTCCTCTTCATCTGAATCATCCTTCATAGCAAAAAATACCACCTCAATATCTTCATCACACTCAGTGTCAGTATTCTCAGCTTTGTTCTCAGCCAGGTAACAAGCTTTCTTCCCTTTGTCCTTGTAGTCTCGGTTTTCTCTTATGTTATATTTTTAGTTGCTTCGGTAATCTCTGTCATCACCTCTGTCAAAATTCTTTTCATATGATATGTCATTCTTTCTATCTTCTTTTCTTTTGTTAGGACATCTACAAGCAAAGTGTCCAATCTCTTTACAATTAAAACATACCAATGGTAATTTACCTTTGTATCTACCTTTGCCTCTTTGCAATCTTCTAGCCATTAGTGCTTCAATCTCATCAAGTTCATGATCATCACTATCACTTTCACTATCATTTCTCATAGTGTGTTTATGACTTGATTTACTTATTTTCAAAGAAGATTTGAATGCAAACTCAATAGTTGGTAAGACATTGTTGTCAAAGTTATTCATCTCAAATGAAATAAGTCTACCAATCAAACTATCTAGAGTGACATTGTTATTTGTTACTACTCTCATTTCTTGTATAGAAGATACTCTAATAGCATAAATAGACAGTAAGGTTCTTAGGATTTTACTTACCATTATTTCTTCTTCAAGTACACCTCCTACTCCTTGGATAGCATTTAACCTCTTTGACTCTATAGCTGTCCTGAGTGATGTTTTCTCTTTCTTTCATTCTATGGTCATCAAACCATCCTCTTAGGCTTTCAATCTTAGCTCTTAGCACATTCTTATCTCCTCCATGTACTAGCTTCAATTTGTCCCACATTTGCTTTGCAGTGGTGCATGATTTGACATCTTCAAATTCAGCATCGGAGAGTGAGGAAGCAAGTTCTATCATCATAGAATTGTGTTCATGTTTTTCTCTCAATTGATCAACTATTGGAGGTCCAGTAGGTAAAACAAATTTAGTATCTAAGTATTGAGTGACATCGTTTCCAATACCTGATAGGTGTAGTCTTGTCTTGCTTTGCCATGATGCAAAGTTGTCCTTGTTCAACTTAGGCACATCCCTTTTTCTCATCTTGTGATCTTTTTCTTGAGTCTTTAAACTCCCTTTCTAAGCACACAAGCTCTGATACCAATTGTTAGAATAACTGAGAGGGGGGTGAATCGGTGGCCTCAAAAAATAATCCAATAAATCAACCCTAAACTTTATACCACATATATAAAACCTCTATTTATCTTCAGTCCTACAAGATGTATACCTTGTGTGAATATAACATGTATATACTGCTTGGTGTTTATACTTTTTATCCTTTCTTCAATCTTTACCGAATAGTAGTCTATCTTATCTTAACCTTTACTGAAATACAGTAAATAACTTTGTGTTTATCGATCAATCTTGTTTTACTAATATGTAAAGAAAAACATCAAAGCAATGAACCATAGACACATTTGACATATGGATTTTTAATGTGGAAACCATGTTAGGGGAAAAACCACTTGGGACTGGGAACCCAAAATTTTCACTCTTCTGAAGTGAGCTCGGTGAAGAGCCAACCCTGTTGAAGGTTAAAAACACATTGTTAAGTGTGACCTTGTTAAAGGATTTCAAACTAACAGTTTGTCATTTGACATTTGGCATTCACTAGGCTGTCAATATGAGAAACCTTTTGATACTCCTTGGGATGTATCTCAATATATAAAGGATGGTAAAATCCTACTTTGTTAAGAGATTTTCTGAATCAATGGTTAAATTGAAACAGTATATGATTTTTTCATAAATACAACTTAATCTTGCAGATGTGCAGATCTATTGTAAGCTCATAATAAATTTTTTGATCAATGTTCTCTTCAATTGTTTTGCTCCACTTCTTTCTGCTCGGTGAATGTTGTTGCTTCTCTGTTGCTCGGTGTTCGCAGAAATCTTAGCTTTGTTCTTCAGCTTGTATGATCAGATCTGTATGAAGACTTCTATCTTCACCAGAATCATCTTCATCATTCCTCCTTTGATAATGAATTTCTTGTCTCTTTGTATAGACATGATTTCACCATTCTTTTTCCTTCTTGTTTTCTTCGTTGATCACTTCTTGATTCGTAAAGCTCACCATGCTTGCTTTAGTTTTAATCTGTAAAACTCTCCTTGTTTTTTGGAATAAAACATGCTTTAAATCTCCTTATCTTTAGCTTTTAACTGATCGATGAAAACAATGTAATCAAACAATTAACTCTATATTAGCTCCTGTCAGCTAAGTTGTTTTATCGTATCCTAACTTTAGTTCTCATCGGTCAACAATTCAGTTGTGCTTGGTTACTACTGCAGATAGCTTAGGCATCAACTTCAGTTATGTTTGGTGACAACTATAGTTATCTCGATAATGCTTGCTCGGGCATCACTTTCTCAGGTAACACTATCCATTAGGTAACATTGTGAACTTCTCTGTCCCTTGGGGTTTACTGTCACTCGGTGTATATGATTACCGACGACAAAAACTTTGTCTCTTGATATCTTTAAGTGTTGTTACAATATGTGTATGAGAAAACATACCATATCAAGTTGACATCAATGACAATATAATATATTAACTGATTTAATGTCTTGCATATGCCTTCTGCATCCTAGTGATCATCAACTTTGTCATCTTCAAACATTCAATTAGTTATAGTTCATCACTCCCCCTCTCAGTAAACCAACAATTGGTGTCAGAGCCAAGTACTCTAAAGAGATAATTTTAAAAGACTTGAGTTAAAGATCTAGAGATGTATAAGAGGGAGGCACCAAAGTTGAATAGGGATAACTTCTCTACATGGAAAATCAGGATGAGGTTTCGCTTATCTGGAATTGGATAGTATGCATTATACTATCTTGACAATGAGTATCCACCACCATCATTTTGGCCTATGACACTTGAGAAAATAAGAGAAAGGAAAGATCACACACAAGTTATGATTCAGATATCCTCTTCTCTCACAACCCTAGAGTTAGATGACCTTAAAGGATGTGATACAACAATAAAGATGTGGGATAATATTGCATTGGTATATGGTGGAGATCAACATATTCAAAAGGAAAAAGCTGAAATTTTGAGTGGCAAATTTGATACTATGAGAATAAAAGAAGGTGAAACTGTTGCTCAATACATTGCAAGATTGAAGGAAATTATGAATTCTATCAAAGGTTTTGGAGGACATATTGAAGAAGAAGATGTAACAAGCAAACTGGTGAGGACATTGTTTCCCATATATGTTATCCAAGTGTCTGCAATACAAGAATTGAGATCCATTCCACATATGTTTGTTGCACTGGATGCTACAATTGGTAAGTTGATTACTTTTGAGCTAAATGACTTTGATAATAGTTTACATGTCACTACTAGGATTGAGTCTACATTCAAGTCATCTTTGAAAGTTGGAATTTCTAGAGAGTCTAGATCAAGTGATGGTTATGCAAGTAGTGCTAGTGAAAGATTTTATAGTTGCAAAAGTGAGATGGAAGACCTATATGCCAAAGATGAAAGAAAAGAAGCAGAGTTTGAAGCTCTATTAGCTAGAAGACTATAGAGAGGAAAAGGAAAATACCAAGGTAAGCTACCTTTTAAATGATTTAACTATAACAAAATTGGTCACATTGCAGCTAGATGTCTTGACAATGACAATGATGAGAAGAAAGACAACCGAGACAAAAACAAAAGAGAAAAAAAATCAGAAGATACCAAGATTTCAAGAACAAAAGTAAGAATTCATGTCACATTGATAATGAAGGACTAACCGATGATGATAAAAATGAGGATGATGGTGAATAGGTTGTGTATGTTTCTATCATAGATGATTCTAACGAATAAGGGTATGAAGGAAAATCCCTACTCTCAAATGTAAGAAAGAATGATACCTGGATTATAGATAGTGGTTGTTCACACCATATGATTGGCGACACACTTAAGTTCATTACTATGGAAGAATATGATGGAGGATATGTTAGATTTGGTAATGATGCTCCATATCCTATGAAAGTTTAAGGTTCTATAATTCTTCTAGATAATACAAAACCTGATGATGTCTATTGGGTTGAAGGACTAAAGTATAATCTTTTGAGTCTGGCACACCTGAAAAATACAAGACACCGACTAGAATTTCATAATGGAAAGGTAAAAGTATTTGATCAGAATAGAGGTCTGATTACCAATAGAGAATAATCTAAAGGTAGTATTTTACCTTGATACTTCTACTATCATATGCAACCTATAAATGATTCAAAGTTTATCAAATGGATGTAAAGTCTGCACTTCTAAATGGTATTCTTGAAGAAGAAGTCTATATTGAACAACCTGGAGGATTTGTTGAGAATACTAACAAGGATATAGTATGCAAACTACACAACGCACTATATGATATGAAACAAGCACCCCAAGCATGGTATGAAAGGTTACATTTATATTTAGTCAAGATTGGATTTCAAAGAACAAGTGACAATATTTATGTGTATCTAAAATGTGACAGTACTAATAAGATTTTGATTGTTGATATATTTGTTGATGATATTATTTTTGGAGGAAATAAGACATTATGCAGATCTTTTTCTGAGGAAATGAGAAAGGAGTTTGAGATGTCCATGATGGGGGAGATAAAATTATTTCTTGGACTATAGATTCAACAAGTAAAGGATGGGATCTACATCACACAATCAAAGTACATCAAGGAGATCTTAAAGACATTTGTTATGGATGACTCAAGACTGGTTGGAACACTAATGGTTACTGGTTGCAAATTATCAAAGGAAGATGAGTAAAAGGAAGTGAATGAGATACTCTACCGATCAATGATTGGTAAGTTATAATATATTGCATATAGTAGACCTGATATTGCTCATGTAGTAGGTATTGTTGCAAGATTTTCTGTTGATCCACATGAATCACACATGTTTGCGGTTAAAAGAATATTTAGATATCTGAAAGGTACTGAAGACTTCGGTCTACTATACAAGAAAGGAGGAGATTTTAAGTTGAAGGTTTACACTGATGATTATTGGGATGGAAATATTGATGATAGGAAAAACACCAGTAGAGGAGCTTTCTTTTAAGGAGAAAGATTAGTGACATGGCTGAGTAAGAAACAGATTTGTATATCACAGTCTACTGCCAAGTCTGAATATGTTGGTACAACTATGAATTGTGCAAACATTGCATGGATCAAACAACTACTTGAAGGTTTGTAAGAGGAGATTACCAATCCAATTACTATTTATTGTTAAAGTGCTATCAACATATCAAATTATCCGGTGATACATTCTAAGACCAAACACATTTCTATCAAGTATCAATACTTGAGAGAACAAGTTCAAGACAAGAATGTAATGTTAGCATCTGAATTCAAAAGAGTAGATAGCAGATATATTCACCAAGCCACCACCAAAGGATGCTTTTGAGCATCTCACAGGTAAATTAGGGGTCCTACCCATATCCAAAATTTACTAGAGCAAGATGCATGTTGCATCAATTCTTGGATTCGTTAGAATATTGATCTTGTGAGTTGATGCTAGTGTTCACACTTTAGGTGATGCCTGAAGTTGTGAAAAATAATTTTGTATGCTATGATATATCAGTGCATACTAGGTATAATCCACTGCATGAACAAATTTTTAGGAGTATGTATCTTTGGCACTGTTGTCAAATAGGGAGAATGAGTGATTGATGACTAAAGAGAAAATAAGTGTTAAAGGGAGTATAAGTGATAGATGTTTACAAGAGAAAAGACAAAATGAGAAATGAAGAATGTTGATGAACACAGAAGGAGAACAAGAACAAGTAGCTAAGAGGGAGAAAATATAGAAGAAATATATCATAGTATGTCATCATCAATTGATAGTGTTGCTATAAATGCCAAAGAGGGAGATTATTACTCAACTGGTGGTAATGATGATGAAGACTAAGATCAGAAGTATACAAGATTTTAGAAAGGATTAGATCATTTGTTATTTTTTCATTGATGTCAAGCAATTGATTTTTGGTTCATATTAAGTTTCCATATCATTCAGAGTATGATATTGTTAGTAATAACTGAGGGGGGGTGAATCAGTGGCCTCAAAATATTCCAATAATCAACCCTTAAAACTTAGTACCACAAAATTATACCTCTAGTTATCTTTAGTCCTATAAGATGAATGCCTCCAAATACTTATATCAATTTGCTACTGCTCGGAATGCTTTGTAAAACCTTCTACTGTAGATTTATCGATTAGCAGTCAGTCAATTTACCGAAAGATGGTAAATTATCTAGTGTATACTGATCAATCCAATTAAGTTATGTGTAATACAAAACACTAAAGTAATGACTCAAACAAATTGACACATGGATTTTTAACGTGGAAACCCTGTTAAGGGAAAACCCCACTTGGGACCGGTAACCCAAAATTTTTACTCTTCTAAAGTGAGCTTGGTGAAGAGCCAACCCTGTTAAAGGTTACAAACACACTGTTAGGTGTGACCTTATTAGAGGATTTAAAATTTTAGTCTGTCACTTAATATCAGGCTTCTCTATGCTACCATCCTTGATCAAACACTCACTTGGCCTATCAATAGGTATCTAGCATCTCATGCTATCTTCATGAAAAAAAATTTTGATACTCCATTGGATGTATCTCAATATAGAAAGGATCTTTAAATCCCACTTGGTTGAGAGACTTTTTGAATCAATGGTTAAACTGAAACAGTATGATATGTTCACATATACAACTATACTTTGCAGATTTTCATATCTATTGTAATCTCACAGACTATTCTAATCAATATAACTCTATTTATACATTTGCTCCACTTTGATTCTACTAGGTGATGCTATGCTCTGTTGCTCGATGTCCACATAATTATTTAGCTTTTTCCTCATCTTTGTTGATCAGCACTGTATGAAGTTGCTCTTCATCAATTTCTCTTTTGCATCCTCTTTTCTTTTTCTCCCCACACCAATTCGTAATGAATTGAGTTGTCTCTTAAATAGACATGATATCACCATTTTTAGGTTCTTGATTTTCTTGATCTTGGCATGATACACAATTCTCGCCAATTACATTTAAAGAAAAAATTCATGTTTTATCTTGCTGATATCTTTTTGCCAACTAGACAAATCAGCTTTAAATCAATCACTTATCTCTGGCTTATCTTGTCGATGAAAACAATGATAACTACTAGTTAACTCTATATTTAGCTCTGCGAGTTAGATATTTTTTCATTTCTGAACTCAAGTTAATTTTGGTTTAACTCTTTGATAGTGTCGATCAACACTCCAGTTCTCCTCGATCTTCTCCATCGGTTTACACTATGTTTCTAGCCGTCGGGTTTGCTTGTGATTCTGCTCATCGGTTTTCTTTCTTAGGCATCACTGTGACTTGACTGTCGGTGATCTCTATCCATCGGGTTCCACTGACCGTTGGTGTTTGTAGTCATAATGTGAATTCTTTTCTTTTATGCATTACAGTAAGAATAATTTTTATCTCTCTGATCCTCTGAAGTCTTTAACACTTTGATTATAACCGATTAGATTATATCAAGTTGACATCAATGACAATACAATCCATTAACTACTTTAATGTCTTGCATTATCCTTCTGCATTTTAGTTATCAACTTAACATCTTCAAACATTCAATCAGTTACATGTCATCAATCTCTCCCTTTGGCATTGATGGAAACATACTACATTATCATACTATACTATCACTAATACAATATGAAATATCATTTTCATCAAGCTTTCCTAATGTAACTATTACAAATGTCTGGCTCTCAGTAAGCTCAAAAATAACTTAGATGTGTTTCATGTAGAGTGGTTGTCTTCAATCCCTTCACTGGATAGATGTATCATCTGATATCTTTGGTCTGATATGTGCTCTGCCTTGATTGTTCCTCTTCTTGATAATCTTTTTTTTTCCTTTGGCAGCAATCTTTCTCTTGTCTGAACTCTCTCGCTTTGTATGTTACTTCTCTCCCTTAGATGGATATTTCAGATGTAATCAATTTCTCTCACTTAGAATATTGATTAACTTTACCTTTTTGATTCTCAGGAACTTCTCTTCATGGATAGTGATATAATCTCTCCTTTTATCATATCTCTCCCTTTGTAAATCTCTCCCTTTGTATGATAAAGACCTTTTGTATGAAAATGAGATATTTCTCTCCCTTTGAGGTCAATGCCAAAAAAAATACTTCTCCTCATCTATATCATGTTCCATCCCTTTGTATAATACATTCCTTGAATTTCCTTATCCATCAGCAATATAATGTTCTGATTTTTGGTGCAGATATGTTCCTTGCAATGTACAGATGTATCTGTTGTGGTTCATTTTAGTGTTTGCATCAACATGACTGATCATCAAAATTGATATAGGTTGATGCAACCTAATATTACTGATCGATAGACAAGGGTGGAACCCCTAGTCTCTGTCTCAGATACTCAAATGTATCCTTCGGTAATGGCTTGGTGAATATGTTAGCTAATTGTTCCTTTGATTGAACATATCTAGTGTCTCTTCTTTTTCTTGCACTTGTTCTCATAGATAGTGATACTTGATAGCAATATGCTTAGTCTTAGCATGCATGATTGGATTCTTAGAAATGTTTATTGCATTGGTATTATCACAATAGATAATTACTGGCTCAAGGATCTTCATATGCATACCTTCCAGTAATTGTTTGATCCATGCAATATTAGAGAAATTTGTAGCAACAGCCACATGCTCTACTTCTGCAGTAGACTGAGAGATGCATCCTTACTTCTTGCTTATCCATGTGACAATTCTGTCACCCATGAAGAATGCTCCTCCAGTTGTGCTCTTTTGGTAATCAATGTTTCCATCCCAATTAGCATCTGTATAGACTTGTAGCTCAAATTTTCTTTCTCTTTTGTACCATAAGCCATAGTCCTCAGTGTTCTTCAGATATCTTAGAATTCTTTTGATAGCAGTCATATGTGATTCTTTAGGATTAGCAGAGAATCTTGCAACTATCCACACTGCACGTGCTATATCTGGTCTGGTGTGAACAACATACATCAATTTTCCAATCATTGATCTATATAAGGTCTAATTTACCTCATTTGTCTTATCTTCATTTGTTAGCTTGCATCCATTAGCCATAGGTTTTCCAACTAATTTAGAATCTTCCATCTTGAATATCTTTAGCACTTCCTTGATGTATTTGGACTGAGTGATGTAAATACCTGCATCTTGTTGATAAGATAAGATAAGATAAGATAAATTATTAATGTCCAACAAGAGACCACCAAGGGTCTAAGGGATTAGGAACATACAGAGCAGAACAACCAACAACAGGATCACCAAATAGTGTCTGGGGAAAGAACAATAACAAGAAACCAGAAAAAAAAAATAGAAGAACCAGGAAGAGCGCCTAGAGGCTCATTTTGGGCAAGACGTAATCGAGCACCGAAGGATACAATCTGAGACTAGAAGGAGCCCCAGACCATCTTTGAGTAACACTGGTGGTGGAGTGTTGTAGTCGAGTGTGATCTTTACGATCTCTACGAGGTCTCATAAGCTTGTTGTGTCCAGAAGAAGGAGGACCGAGAGGGCGCTTAGTGCCATGAACAAGAGACACTGAATTGAAAAAGGATGTAATAAGATGATCAAATCGCTGGCTGGATGGGAACATAAGCTGGAGGGTGGAATCCTGAAGCCATGTGGTATATTAAAGATAAAGAGCAAGGCACTATTGATTGGTGTAGCTGAAGAAGGAGGCAAGGGAACTACACTCTCTAAATAGGCAGTAGAATCTCCCTCTGACCTCATATTAAATGGGACATCAAAAAATGAAATGTGCCTCGGACTCAGTCTCCAACAAGGTGCAAAGGCAGCAGATCCGGTCAGCCTTGTCAATGTGGTGATCTGTCTAGATGTGGAGCTGGTGAGAGCCAACTCTAAAAGACACCAAAGAAAAATGAAGAGCGTGACTCCATCGATAGGCCAGGTATGAAGGATGCACAATGACCCCATCAAGAATCTCCATATAGTGCTCGACATAGGAGGCCATCCTGGGACAAAGCCCTCCAGGAGGGTTGCACCAGGTCGTGGTGATTTACTATCTATAATGTCTGAAGAATTTGTAGACCAAGAAATAATTTGATCTCTCCAAACATAGACATTTCAAATTCCTTGCTCATTTCATCAGCAAAGGATTTGCATAACAATTCATTTCCCCCAAAAATGATATCATCAAAAAAAAATTCAGCAATTAGAATATTACCATCGATATCTTCTTTTAAGTACGGATTTCTATTTTCACTTGTTCTAATAAATTTTATGCTAATGAGATATGAGTGAAGTCTTTCATACCAGGCTCTCAATTCTTGTTTCAATCCATACAAGGCTTTGTGTAGTCTACATACCATGTTTTTCTTGTCTTGATTAACAAACCCTTCTAGTTGTTCAATGTATACCTCTTCCTCAAGTATTCCATTTAGGAATGTAGATTTGACATCCATTTGGTATACCTTGAATCCTTTCAATGCAGCATAAGCAAGTAAGATTCTAACTCCTAGTCTAGAAACGGGTGCAAAGGTTTCACCATAATCAATACCTTCTTCTTGTGCATATCCCTTGCATACTAATCTTGCTTTGTTTCTAGTGACTTCTTCATTCTTATTCAGCTTGTTTCTGAATATCCATTTGGTACTGATGACATTCTTGTCATCTAGTCTCGATACTAGTGTCCATGTATTGTTCTTCTCAATATATTCTATTTCCTCATTCATAGCATTGACCCATTCTTCATTCCCAAGTGCATTGTAAACAGATTTAGGCTTAAAATCACAAAGTAAACATCTGGTGTTAAGTGAATTACTTCTTGTTCTTGTTCCATCCTTCTTGTCTCCTATGATTTGATTATGTAGATGATGTCTTCTGACATACTTGGAAAGTTTCGGTTCAGCTCTGTGTTCATCATTCTGACTATCTTCTTCACATTCATTTTCATCTCCATTGTTCAGAACATCATCTTGAGTATTATCCTGATCGTCGGTAATTACAGCTTGATGCTCAAGTGCAATGTTCTAATGCTCAGGAGCAACACACTCTTGCTCAGGTAGAGTGTTAGGTTATGTATAAACAAACTTGTTGTATTCCTCTGGTACCTTTTTGCTTTCCTTATCATTCTTTTCTGCAAATTCATCTATTTTCACATTTGCACTTTCAATGATTTTGTTAGATGAATTGTTAAGACATTTATAAGCCTTTCTTTTGGTTGAATACCCTAGGAAGATACCTTCTTCACTTTTGCAATCAAGTTTTCCATTTCTATCATCCTTCAATATATAACATTGGCTACCAAAGATTCTGAAGTAAACTTATATTGGGTGTATGACCATACCAAAGCTCATAAGGTGTCTTATTTGTGTCCTTCTTCAATTGTACTATGTTTAGTGTGTAGACAACACTACTAATAGCTTCCCTCCAAAATGTTTGAGTGATGTTTTTCTCAATCATCAATGTTCTTGCACAATCAACAATTGATTTGTTTCTCCTTTTAGCAATTCCATTTTGCTGTGGTGTCCTTGGTGCAGAAACCTATCTTTTGATTCCATGCTCATTGCAATAGTCAGTGAATTCTTCTAAAGTAAATTCCCCTCCTCTATCTAACCTTAAGCATTTCAATTTCTTTTCACTTTGTTTATCTACCATTTCTTTGTACCATTTAAACATCTTAAATGCTTTTGATTTATCTTTTAAAACCATGTCTGTCATCATTCTAGAGAAATCATCAACAAAGAGAATAAAATACCTATCTCCACAGTAGCTCTTTGTCCTCATCGGTCCACATAGATCTGTATTGACTAATTCTAGAATTGCAGTAGATATATGGGTTTTGCTTTTAAAACTAGACTCTGTCATCTTACCTTTTTGACAATTTTTGCACATGATATGCTCGGGCTTAGTCATCATCGGTAAGCCTCTGACATTCCTTGTGTTGATTATCTCTATCATGTTGGCAAAGGTCACATGACACATTCTTTTGTGCCACAACCATAAGTCTTCGTTTCTAGCCATCAAACAAGTGGTGTTAGTGTCATCAAGATAGAAAATGTTACCTTTTGTCTACTCACCGGTACCAATCAACTTTCCTGATTCATTGAAGATCTTTGCCTTCTTATTTTCAAATGCTACTCTGTGACCTTCAACTGGACAAGGTGTATCATTTTCCATTCTCACTGAACCACCATTATAGTATTCAAAAATTCTCAAACTTTTGTTTATCATCGGTCATATGGTGAGTGCAGCCACTACATGATCCAGATATCTTTTTACTAACTTTAGATATGAGTGCAGTTTCTACATACCTTTCTTCATATTCATCTGAATCATCCTTCATGGCTACAAATACCATCTCAATGTCTTCTTCTAATTCGGTGTCAGTTTCATCAGCTCTTCTCTCAGCTAGGTAACAAGCTTTCTTCCCTTTGTCATTGTAGTTTTGGGTATCTCTCTTGTCAGATTGTCGGTTGCTCCGGTATTCTCTATTTTCACCTTTTTCAAACTTCTTCTCATAAGGTATGTCATTTCCTCTGTCATCTTTTCATCATCTTGGACATCTTGCAGCAAAGTCTCCAACCTCTTTACAATTGAAACATACAAGTGGTAATTTACCTTTGTATCTACCTTTGCCTCTTTGCAATCTTCTGCCCATGAGTGCCTCAATTTCATCAAGTCCTTGATCCTCATTATCACTGTCACTATCATTTCTAACAGCATGTCTATGACTTGAGTTACTTATCTTTAAAGAAGGTTTGAATGCAGATTCTATGGATGGTAAGACACTATTGTCAAAGTTATTCATCTCAAATGAAATTAGTCTACCAATCAGACTATCTAGAGTAACTATATTGTTTGCAACTGCTCTCATTTCTTGAATAGCAGAAACTCTAATAGCATAAATAGGCAATAAGGCTCTTAGGATTTTTCTTACCACTGTCTTCTCTTCAAGTACACCTCCAACTCCTCGGATAGCATTTACTACCTCTTTGATTCTGCAGCTGTACTGAGTAATGTTTTCTCCTTATTTCATCATTAGGTCATCAAACCTCCCTCTTAGACTTTCTGCCTTTGCTCTGAGTACATTGGCATCTCCTCCATGTACTAGCTTCAAATTATCCCACATTTGCTTTGCAGAGGTGCAGGTTTTGACATCTTCAAACTCAGCATCGGAGAGTGATGATGCAATTCTATCATCATGCAGTTATGCTCATGCTTGACTCTTAATTGCTCAAGAGTATGAGGTCCTATAGGTAACACATATTTAGTATCTAAGTATTGAACAATATCATTTCCAATACCATATAGGTGGAGTCTTATTTTGCTTTGCCATGATGCAAAGTTGTCTTTATTCAACTTGGGCACATCTCATCTGTTCATCTTGTGATCTTTTGCTTGAGTTGTTAAACTCCTTTTCTAAGCACACAAACTCTGATACCAATTTTTAGTTATAAATGAGAGAGGGGTGAATCACTGGCCTAAAAAATATTCCAATAATCAACCCTTAAAAATTAGTACCACAAAATTGTACCTCTAGTTATCTTTAGTCCTATAAGATGAATGCCTCCAAATACTTATATCAATTTTCTACTGCTCGAAATGCTTTGTAAAACCTTCTAGGGTAGATTTACTGATTAGCAGTCAGTCAATTTACCGAAAGACAGTAAATTATCTAGTATATACTGATCAATCCAATCAAGTTATGTGTGATGCAAAATACTAAAGTAATGACTCATAAACACATTGACACATGTATTTTTAACGTGGAAACCCTGTTAAGGGAAAAACTACTTGGGACCGGTAACCCAAAATTTTCACACTTCTAAAGTGAGATCGGTGAAGAGCCAACCCTATTAAAGGTTACAAACATACTGTTAGGTGTGACCTTGTTAGAGGATTTAAAAGTTTAGTTTGTCACTTGATATCGGGCATCTCTATGCTACCATCCTTTATCAAACATCCACTTGGCCTATCAATAGGAATCTAGCATCTCATGTTATCTTTATGAACAAAATTTTTGATACTCCATTGGATGTATCTCAATATAGAAAGGATCTTTAAATCTCACTTGGTTAAGAGACTTTCTGAATCAATGGTTAAACTAAAACAGTATGATCTATTCACATATACAACTATACTTTGCAGATTTTTAGATCTATTGTAATCTCACAAACTATTTTGATCAATATAACTTTGTTTATACCTTTGCTCCACTTTGATTCCACTCGGTAATGCTATGCTCTATTTCTCAGTGTCCACAGAATTCTTTAGCTCTTTCTTCAGCTTTGTTGATCAACACTATATGAAGTTTCTCTTCATCAGTTTCTCTTTTGCATACCCTTTTCTTTTTCTCCCCACACCAATTCCTAATGAATTGAATTGTCTCTTAAATAGCCATGATATCATCATTGTTAGGTTCTTGATTTTCTTGATCTTGGTGTGATCCACAATTCTTGCCAATTAGATTTAAATCAAAAACTCTTGTTTTATCTTGCTGAGATCTTTTTTCCAACTGGAGAAATCATCTTTAAATCAATCACTTATCTCTGTCTTATCTTGTCAATGAAAACAATGATAACTACCAGTGAAATCTATATTCAGCTCTACTAGCTAGATATTTTTTCATTTCTGAACTCAAGTTAATTTTAGTTTAACTCTCTAATAGTGTCGGTCAACACTCTATTTCTCCTTGGGCTTCTCTATTGGTTTACACTATGTTTCTGGCCATTGGATTTGCTTGTGATTCTGCTCGTCGGTTTTCTTGCTCGAGCATCACTATGACTTGACTGTCGGTGATCTCTATCCGTCGGGTTCCACTGACCGTCAGTGTTTGTAGTCACAATGTGAATATTTGTCTTTTATGTATTACAGTAAGAATAATCTTTATCTCTTTGATCCTCTGAAGTCTTTTACACTTTGATTATAACCAATTAGATTATATCAAGTTGACATCAATGACAATACAATCCATTAACTGATTTAATGTCTTGCATTATCCTTCTGCATTTTGGTTATCAACTTAACATCTTCAAACATTTGACCAGTTACATGTCATTAGATATAACATGAGTAAGTTAAAAGAGAAAGAGGAAGTAAAAATTTGTGAAGTTGAAAAACTTAATTGGGCAGCTAACACAGATTAGACAATGATAAGATCATATTGGTATAGTTGTTTTCTATTTTACATTTGATGTTATGAAATTGGTAAAGAAGAATGATCAAGTCACTAAAGGGTATAGTTAAGTTATTGAGCTGGAAGAAGTCAGTACGTAAAGCTTACCGAGTAGTTGGTAAAGATACAAGCAAGACAATCATCGAGTAGTGCATGATACTTTCTGAGCCGGGAGTTTATGTTACTGAGTTGTGAATTTAGTTATCAAGCAAGGAACAATTGTTATAAACAAGGATAAGAACACATTTAGAGTAAAGCCACAATGCTCTGGAAGATTCCAAGGATGAATAAGAGTTAGATACAAATATCTATGCTCAGAAAAATTCAAGGTGATGATCTATGGCAAAGATTAAGTGACAAAAGTGATGCTGTGATTTCCAAAAAAAGTTCAAGTTACGAGGTGATGAAAAATGTTTTACCGAGTATCAAATTCATTTAATTAGTTCATAAAGTTAATCTGACGGTTGAGAGAAAATGAAGGAAAACCTAATCAAGGAGAATAAGAGGCAAAAATAGAGTCCATATAAAGAATGAGATTGAATGATAGTTTATGCTGGCAAGTTGAAGTGTGGATGTGCTACCGATTAAAGTAGTGAAGAGGAAAGGTAAAAATTGAGTCTATAACAGAGACTAATGAAGTGTTGATGCCAGTAGTCAAAGAGAGCATAAGGCATCTGACCAAGCAAGAGGTAGTTACAATATTATAGATCAAATTCTATATTGTTTCTTATTAGCATTTGTAGCAGGAAAAACTCTTAACCGAGTGGACTTAAAAGTCTTATTGTAAAATACTTGAGAAAGGTGACATTCTAAAAGAGTGTTCAAAGCCCTTTAACCAAGCCACTCCTAACAGGGTGAAGATCCTAATAGATTTGAGGCAAATCCCTTAACAAGGTCACATTTAACAATGTGCATTGTAATATTTAACATGATTGGCTTTTAACCGAGCATACTTCAGAAGAGTATTTTATTTTTGTGGGTGACAATTCCCATGGAGGTTTTTCTCAAATTGGGTTTCCTCATTAAATAATTGTTTTATATGTGTTGAATGTTAATTGTGCATGATATTTCCCAATTATTTAAGTTGTTGATTGTTATAGTGAAGTTACTATTGATTCGGTTGATGTTGAAGTTTATCTTATTGAGTTGAATCAAAGGTTAAGTTTTAAAGTTTGAAGAATCATTGTTTTGTAATTCCAGTACACCTCCACTATCTCCTCTTCAAGTACAGCTCTAACTCCTTAGATAGCATTTACTACCTCTTTGATTCTGCAACTATACTGAGTAATGTTTTCTCCTTCTTTCATCCTTAGGTCATCAAACCTCCCTCTTAGGCTTTCTGCCTTTGCTCTGAGTACATTGGAATCTTCTCCATGTACTAGCTTCAACTTATCCCACATTTTCTTTGTAGAGGTGCAGGTTTTGACATCTTCAAACTCAACATCGAAGAGTGATGATGTAAGTTCTATCATCATGCAGTTATGCTCATGCTTGACTCTTAATTGCTCAAGAGTATGAGGTACTGTAGGTAACACACATGCAGTATCTAAGTATTGAATAATATCATTTCCAATACCTGATAGGTGGAGGCTTATTTTGATTTTCCATGATGCAAAGTTGTCTTTATTCAACTTGGGCACATCTCATCTGTTCATCTTGTGATCTTTTTCTTGAGTTGTTAAACTCCTTTTCTAAGCACACAAGCTCTGATACCAATTGTTAGTAATAACTGAGAGGGGGGGTGAATCATTGGCCTCAAAAATATTCCAATAATCAACCCTTAAAAATTAGTACCACAAAATTATACCTCTAGTTATCCTAAGTCCTATAAGATGAATGCCTCCAAATACTTATATCAATTTGCTACTGATCGGAATGATTTGTAAAACCTTCTAGTGTAGATTTACCGATTAGTAGTCAGTCAATTTATCGAAAGACAATAAATTATCTAGTGTATACCGATCAATCCAATCAAATTATGTGTAATGCAAAACACTAAATTAATGACTCATAAACACATTGACACATGGATTTTTAACGTGGAAACCATGTTAAGGGAAAAACCACTTGGGACCGGTAACCCAAAATTTTCACTCTTCTGAAGTGAGCTCGGTGAAGAGCCAACCCTGTTAAAGGTTACAAACACACTATTAGGTGTGACCTTGTTAGAGGATTTAAAATTTTAGTCTGTCACTTGATATCCGACATCTCTATGCTACCATCTTTGATCAAACACTCACTTGGTCTATCAATAGGTATCTGACATCTCATGTTGTCTTCATGAACAAACTTTTTGATACTTCATTGGATGTATCTCAATATAGAAAGGATCTTTAAATCTCGCTCGGTTAAGAGACTTTCTGAATCAATGGTTATACTGAAATAGTATGATCTGTTCACATATACAAATATACTTTGCATATTCAGATCTATTGTAATCTCACAAATAATTTTGATCAATATAACTTTGTTTATACCTTTGCTCCACCTTAATTTTGCTCGGTGAGGCTATGCTCTATTGCATGGTGTCCGCAAAATTCTTCAGCTCTTTCCTTACCTTTGTTGATCAGCACTGTATGAAATTGCTCTTCATCACTTTCTCTTTTGCATCCTCTTTTCTTTTTCTCCCCACACCAATTCATAATGAATTGAGTTGTCTCTTAAATAGACATGATATCACCGTTGTTAGGTTCTTGATTTTCTTGATCTTGGCATGATCCACAATTCTTGCCAATTAGATTTAAAGCAAAAAATCATATTTTATCTTGCTAAGATCTTTTTGTCAACTGGACAAATTAGCTTTAAATCAATCACTTATCTCTGGCTTATCTTGTCGATGAAAATAATGATAACTACCAGTTAACTCTATATTCAGCTCTGCCAGCTAGATATTTTGTCATTTCTGAACTCAAGTTAATTTCAGTTTAACTCTTTGATAACATCATTCAACACTCTAGTTCTCCTAAAGCTGCTCCATCGGTTTACACTATGTTTCTAGCCGTCGGGTTTGCTTGTGATTCTGCTCGTCGGTTTTCTTGCTAGAGCATCACTATGACTTGACTGTTGGTGTTCTCTATCCGTTAGGTTCCACTGACCATCAGTTTTTGTAGTCATAATGTTAACGCTTGTCTTTTATGCATTACAGTAAGCATAATATTTATCTCTCTGATCCTCTGAAGTCTTTGACACATTGATTATAATCGATTAGATTATATCAAGTTGACATCAATGACAATACAATCTATTAATAGATTTAATATCTTGCATTATCCTTCTGCATTTTGGTTATCAACTTAACATATTCAAACATTCAATCAGTTACATGTCATTAGATATAAGATGAGTAAGTTAAAAGAGAAAGAGGAAGTAAAAATTTGTGAAGTTGAACTTAATTGGGCAGTTAACACATACCAGACAATGATAAGATCATATTGGTATAGTTGTTTTCTACTTTACATTTGATGTTATGAAATCAGTAAAGAAGAAACATCAAGTCACTAAAGGGAACAGTTAAGTTACTGACCTGGAAGAAGTCAGTAGGTAAAGCTTATTGATTAGTCGGTAAAGATACGAGCAAGACAATCATCGATCAGTGCATGATAGTTTCTGAGCCGAGAGTTTATGTTACCAAGTTGTGAAGTTAGTTATCGAGCAAGGAACAATTGTTATAAACAAGGATAAGAACACATTTAGTGCAAAGCCATAGTGATCTGGAAGATTCCAAGGATGAATAAGAGTTAGTTACAAATATCTATGCTCAAAAAAATTCAAGGTGATGATCTATGACAAAGATTAAGTGGCAAAAGTGATGTTGTGAGTTCCAAAAAAAGTTCAAGTTACAAGGTGATGAAAAACATTTTACCGAGTATCAAATTCATTTAATTAGTTCATAAAGTTAATCTGATGGTTGAGAGAAAATGAAGGAAAACCTAATCAAGTAGAATAAGAGGCAAAAATAGAGTCTATAAAAAGAATGAGATTGAATGATAGTTTATGCTCGCAAGTTGAAGTGTGGATGTGCTACTGATTAAAGTAGTGAAGAAGAAAGGTAAAATCTGAGTCTATAGCAGAGACTAATGAAGTGTTGATGCCAGTACTCAAAGAGAGCATAAGGCATCTGACCAAGCAAGAGGTAGTTACAGTATTACAGATCAAATTCTATATTGTTGCTTATTAACATTTGTAGCAAGAAAAACTCTTAACCGAGTGGACTTAATAATCTTATTGTAAAATCCTTGAGAAAGGTGACATTCTAAAAGAGTGTTCAAAGCCCTTTAACCAGGCCACTCCTAACAGGGTGAATATCCTAATAGATCTGAGGCAAATCCCTTAACAGGGTCACATTTAACAACGCGCATTGTATTCTTTAACATGATTGGCTTTTAACTGAGCATACTTCAGAAGAGTGTTCTTATTTTGTGGGTGAAAATTCCCATAGAGGTTTTTCCCAAATTGGGTTTCCTCATTAAATACTGGTTTTATATGTGTTTAATGTTTATTGTGCATGATATTTCCTGATTACTTAAGTTGTTGATTGTTATAGTGAAGTTACTATTTATTCGGTTGATGTTGAAGTTTATCTTATTGAGTTGAATCAGAGGTTGAGTTTTAAAGTTTGAAGAATCATTGTTTTGTAATTCTGAGCTGGAAGAAGTCAGTAGGTAAATCTTACCAAGTAGTAGGTAAACATACAAGCAAGACAATCATCGAGCAGTGCATGATAGTTTCTGAGCCAAGAGTTTATGTTACTGAGTTGTGAAGTTAGTTATCGAGCAAGGAACAATTGTTATAAACAAGGATAAGAACACATTTAGTGCAAATCCATAGTGATCTGGAAGATTCCAAGGATGAATAACAATTGGTTACAAATATCTATGCTCAGAAAAATTCAAGGTGATGATCTATGGCAAAGATTAAGCGGGAAAAGTGATGTTGTGAGTTGCAAAAAAAGTTCAAGTTACGAGGAGATGAAAAAATTTTTACCGAGTATCAAATTCATTTAATTAGTTCATAAAGTTAATCTGATGGTTGAGAGAAAATGAAGGAAAACCTAATCAAGGAGAATAAGAGGCAAAAATAGAGTCTATATAAATAATGAGATTGAATGATAATTTATGCTGGCAAGTTGAAGTGTGGATGTGCTATCGATTAAAGCAATGAAGAAGAAAGGTAAAATATGAGTCTATAGCAGAGACTAATGAAGTGTTGATGCCAGTAGTCAAAGAGAGCATAAGGCATCTGACCAAGCAAGAGGTAGTTACAGTATTACAGATTAAATTCTATATTGTTGCTTATTAACATTTGTAGCAGGAAAAACTCTTAACCGAGTGGACTTAACAGTCTTATTGTAAAATACTTGAGAAAGGTGACATTCTAAAAGAGTGTTCAAAGCCCCTTAACCAAGCCACTCCTAATAGGGTGAAGATCCTAATAGATCTAAGGCAAATCTCTTAACAGGGTCACATTTAACAACGTGCATTGTAATCTTTAACATGATTGGCTTTCAACCAAGCATACTTCAGAAGAGTATTTTTATTTTGTGGGTGACAATTCCCATATAGGTTTTTCCCAAATTGGGTTTCCTCATTAAATACTGGTTTTATATGTGTTGAATGTTTATTGTGCATGATATTTCCTGATTACTTAAGTTGTTGATTGTTATAGTGAAGTTACTATTGATTCCGTTGATGTTGAAGTTTATCTTATTGAGTTGAATCGGAGGTTAAGTTTTAAAGTTTGAAGAATCATTGTTTTGTAATCCCCCCCCTCACAGTAAACCAACATCTAATTTACTTTCTTTCTTCTTTTTTCTATTCTCTTTGTTGATTGAATGTAGCTGAAAGTGTTCATGATCAACATTTCATTCCCGGAGATTGGTGATTGTATCTAACATTGCTTAGTCTTTCCAAGACTAACATCAATTCCTTTACTCTTGTAGGTACACTTGGGAATGAGGACACTTATGCAACTGGCAACTTCAAGTACAACACCATCCGCCCAAATAGGCAATTGTATATGCAACCCCATTTCTTTAGTTCTTAATTTTGCTCATGAACGCTTCTATTTATGTATTGTTTTAAGTGCCTACCTACGAATTGTGTGGGATTTATGTTCTTCTTTTGTATTTGCATTCATGAATTTGTAAAAAATGTGCAATTTCAGTTGTATATTTGACCTCTTCTATAAAGAAATGAACATTTGTACATCCTTTTTTATATGAAATGAAAAAAAATCTTTTTCCTTTTCACTTTCATTTATGTTTTGAAAATATAGGAAAATAAATTTTACTTCTTTTTGGGCATAAATTTCATAGCAAGATTGAATGTTTCCCCTATCTCTCCAAACTGTTATAATTCAATCAGCAAGAACAAAATGCATTTGTCTTCAAATCTTGTGAACATAACTTGGAACCACTTAACCATTTAGGCACCTAGCATAAATTATTAACAATAACATTAGTCATTTTTACTGAAATAACTCCTAATGGATGAAATCAATAAAATCTCTATTAATAATTTTTCATATGCATGCATGTGTTAAACTATTGATTCTAATGATCGACTGACTAAGATTATTCGTAGAGGTGTGCTTATTTAATTTATGAGAACTAAGCTATGCAATTTGGAATTAATCATTGATATGTTCAACTTATTCACCAATAATATTAGACTAATCAAATAAGAACCAATTAAAAATGGAGGTTGGAGGTAAATTCATCTTGATATTTTTTTAATCAAGATGGTTATATTTTTAACATCCTTGATGTGTCAATTATTATAAAGTCAAATGTTAAGTAAGTTTTTCATCTATTGATGAAATTCAAGATTTATAGAGAATCTATTAAGAGTTAAGTCTTGTTTAAATATCAAAATTTGGTATTGTAAAAATGAAATCTTATATAAATTTAATAGAATAAGAATTTTTCAAATCTATTTTAAAATTAGAATTATAAATTATTAAAGTTATCAAATTTTTAAATTTTGGTTAAGTAAAATTTATTTATCATCAATGTTTTAAATCACATTCCAAGATTTTTTTTCTCTTCTAGCCCTCTATTATCTTAAAAATAGATCATAATAGGATCTAGAATATTGATATAAGATTAGTTTTATACTAGTTATGAAATATATTTTAAAACTTTAAATTACTTTAATGAAAAGGGGAAAACATAGATATTTTATGTCATATATGATTCATAAAAACAAATCATGCTTTAATGTGTCCAATTATTTTGCAAACTAAAAGAGATAAGATCATAGATGTTTGGAGGACAACATACATTTTGATCTCTTGTATTATTTCTATTCAATACAACAATCAAGGAAGCATAACACTAGCCATTGTAGCTAACTTGGCGCATCCACATATCGTAAATGTACATTAGATTTTGACAAATTTTTGGTTGTCTCCATATGTGACTTAACTACTTATAGCTATTGTTTTGGATTTTAGGTTGTAATAATGCATGTTCTGGGATCCATCATGTGTGCAGGGGTCAAAAGTGGTCATTTCAAAGTGTCACCCGATAACTACTTAAAATACCTCAATAACTGTGCACTAGAACCATCTCAAAATTGCTAGAACTTATGCATAAATGCCCTCGTAGTGGTGTGTTATTGTTACCAATAAAATTGCACAACTCCTTAAATTAAAGTGTACAAATTCTAATGAGTGGGTGTACAAGTGGGCAGCTATTGGGGCATGTAAAATTTATTAAAAGGCTTTTAGTTATCAATTGTTTGGTTCCTCTAAAATTTATAATTTAGGGTTTGGGTGAGCAAGAAGGGAATAAGTGAAAGATTCCTTTTCTCCAATACACTTTTATTTTATTTTCTTATCTTAGGTCACCATTTTATGTAGGGGTTATTTGATTATTTTAATGTAGGGTTATATTTTTTGTTTGTTTGTTTTAGATTCTGATTTTAGGTGGGGTGGGAGGGGGTTGGAATTATCTTTTTCATTTTTAAAACTATTATTATAATTTTGTTTGTTTATTTTAGAATATGATTTTATGGGGAGAAAAATTTTAAATTTTGAAATAGTTTATGATATTAGTGCCTAGTCTATAAGTATTAATAAGACTAATAATTAGCATAATGAAATATTGAGAATCATAATTTTAAAATTTATATTAGATATTAAATTCATATTATTAAATTCAATAATAGAAGACCAAGGCAATTTCACATTACACTTGTCTTTGAAAATTTGAATTTGAGTCGACATATAAGTGACAGTTTGAGATTGCACTACATTGTGTTCTACTTGGGCTAGGGCATTCATGCCCTAGCTTCTATATTGGCCGAGTGCATTGATTTCAACATTGGAGTGGGGATCTTCTACTGTGTGTGGGGAAAAGTTGATTGGGGTTGTGGAATGAGGGTTTTTGGAAGGTGGGGAATTTAACAAATGGTTACTTATTGTTTGATTAGTGCAAGTTTTATTTTTCTTTAGGGTTTGTGAGTTGGGGGCAGAGGAAGTTTGTTTCTTGTTTCTAAAGGGTTTGTAAAGCTCAAATTGGAGCTCCTTCTTTTTTAGAAATTCTTTCCTTTAAGAATGCTTTAATTGGAGGAATTTCTTCTCCTATTATGCAAGAGAACTCCAGAAAGGGGTTGAGTAATTTTGACATTGAGGTAAGAACTTATCTGCAAAGAATGTTTTAGCCTATGAAAGTAAATGAATTTCTTGCAATAAGTGAACACATGCATGTACTTGTGATTCAACCTACTATTGTAGAGGAGGATGTTAATTAATTGATTAATGATACATTGATCTAAAAATTTATGGGTATGCAGATTTCCTTACCCCTTTTAGAGTCATGGGTTCATTGTACATGGTACCTTAAAGGAAAAATGGAGGTACTTTTTGGTAGCTTTCTTAAGTATGTTAGACAAAAATAATGCCTTTGAAGGTGGGCCTTACTTTTATAATCAAATTGGATTTTTCATCAATCCATGGTGTGTTGGGTTCAACCCTATAAAGGAATACTTCATTTCTAGCCCTTGTCCCTAAAAAGTAATGAGCTAACGCTTTAGACTCCTTTTAGCTTGTTACCCAGTTTTTTGAACCTGGTCAATTTAAACTTTTAGCCCCTTTTTCTTTGTCATGTTAATAATAATCTGAATCAATCTCATTTCATAAAAATGATTACTCATAACCTGTCCTTCGAAAGAAAATTTTAAGTTTTAATTCTAGTGCATATCCAGATGGTTTGTTTGTTTGAAGAAGTCAAGTATATATGCATTATGTATATTCACATATCAAAGGGTGGATTTGTAAAGAAAACTATGTCGTTCAAAAAGGCTGCAAAAAAAATTCAAATAATGGTGTACAAAGCACAAAGTCATAAACAAAGCATCTAAATCTATCTACAAGGTATCTTAAAGTTATGCCAACTTCTAAATTACTGTGATGACAAAAGGCATGCAAGTACAAGTTTTCATTCATCCTCACCTTAGAAAAAATACATTGACAATAAATTTAATTCATGTGAAGTGGGGAATCGGGCACTTCATGTATTTTTAAAATTTATCTCTTCAAAGATCTAAAATTTCATAGCCACAAACATAACCTTAGGGCCCAATCAAAGCATTAAATTGAATTCATTGTAATCGATTAAGAA
>MU225676.1:47753-59405 GCA_018584345.1 Thuja plicata | reverse complement strand
AAGATCCAAATGAAACCCTAGCTAGCCCAGATCCACACACTGGTAGGAACACCCAAGGAAGATCTAAACTTGTGCTCGCAAGCCCACCAAGCAATCTCCTTATTTCCCAAGCCGCAGCCACTAGCTCGTCTCAAAAATCACTCCACAAAAACCTCCTCTTCTCCAAGATGAATGAATAATCCTAGCTAGTCCAGATCCACACACTGGTAGGAGCCCCCAAGGAAGATCTAAACTTGTGCTCGCAAGTCCACCAAGCAATCCCCTTGTCCCCCAAGCCGCAGCCACTAGCTCTCCTCAAAACTCGCTCCTCTATCTCTTCCTCTTCTCCAGGATGAATGAATCAATGACTAAAGACTTCCCCCACAACCCCTACTTATACCAATCTAAGCCATAGGTCGGCCCTGAACATAAATTAAATACAAATACCGAAATTAAATGCCACAAGTCGGCCAACAACAATAATTAAATGACCAAAATAGTTGTCTTAGTAAAATCGCGATATCTCCTAGCTCCGGATGAATTAGGACTCGTGCTTCAAACCGTAGGTAGAAATTTAGGCCCTCTTTAATCCCTGAAATTTTCATCCTCTAACTCTTTGTGGAAAATTACTTATATGACATGTAATAGGCACCAAATTCCTAAGCAAGGCCGAGCTCCTCCCAGACCATGCCGAGCAACAAAGACCATACCAAGTTCCATTAAATACATCAAAACCAATTACCCAAGACCCAAGTAGGTCTATCAAACTCTACCAAACCCCTCACATATGAAAATAATTCCACACAACTCCATCAAATCTCCCAAACATGCAGGATAGCCAACTACCCTGGGATGCTCCTGCATCAATATGCAATTCAAATGTTGCCCTAGTATAACCCTACACTTGAAGGGTGCCAAAAACATATGTGTTAAACTATGGCATTGTTTTTTGACCAACAAAACATTTTCAAAACATGTGTTAAACTTGTATATTTGAGTGGTTGATAGAAGTGGTCCTTGACAATTATGTTGATGGTGTGAAGCATTTTAACAACATTAGCCATTAACAATATTTTACTTTGCTTTACTGGCAGAATTGCAAAAGTATTAATATTCCTCTAGATATGAAGGATTTGAGAGAACGATGCATCTTATAGTTTTGACAAATGCTTTGCAGGAAGACTATGCCTCTATTGTTGATGGATGGAAAGCAATGGGATTTAATGTGTCATCATCATACAGAAAAATTAGCATGAATAATGCATTTTCTAATAATATATAGGTTTTCTCTTTTCTTTATTTCCATGTTGTATTAGTGCTACCATGAATTTAAAAGAGGTAGTTGTTGTTACTTTATATGTCTAAGAAAACTCATAGACTTAAGTTATGAAGATAGGAATTTGGTGTTATTTTTTTCCTACATCCAAAGGTTGATAAGAAAATCACTTTGTTAGTTCACAAATAAAATGTACCATTACTCTATGTGTGTATCTATAGTTTTATACTTTTGTAACTATCAACCTAAATTATAATAGACAATATGCAGTGTGTGTTTGAAACCCTTTTTTCTGTGGCAAAGTTCATCTTATTTTAACAGTCATATTTGTTTCTGCCAAGAACAGGACCTAGTTTTTGCCAAGGTAATTGATATGGGTTGCAAGATAGAAATGGTTAAAGCAGTCAATACATATAGTCTAATGAATAGTAATATTAGTACACAACAACCTCGTGATGTTATTTTCTGATACTAAGCTTTATATTGGACATATAATGTAAATGTAATAAACAAATCCTGCAACTAGAATATAAATGTAGCTTAACATATCAACCAAGCCACTTTCTATCTAACAAACAAAATGCATATCCTAGTCGTAGCAGAAGATTTAATTAACATAGATTCTTTTAGTAAATTTCAATGCATTATCCAAAATTGAAACCTTGTGTGGAATTGGTAGATGGAGGAGCCAAATTTAGCTAAAATAAGTTGCCAGAGTTATGTTCATTGTAGTCATCTTCAGAAGTTAAGAATGGTTGAAATATGTAGTTCAAATGTTGCCCTGGTATAACCCTACACTTGAAGAGTGCCAAAAACATCTGTGTTAAACTATGGCATTGTTTTTTGATCAAGAAAACATTGTCAAAACATTTGTGTTAAACTTGTATATTTGAGTGGTTGATATAAGTGGTCGTTGATAGTTATGTTGATGGTGTGAAGCATTTTAACAACATTAGCCTTCAAAAGTATTTTACTTTGCTTTATTCGCAGAATTGCAAAAGTACTAATAGTCCTCTAGATATGAAGGATTTGAGAGAAGGATGCATCTTATAGTTTTGACAAATGCTTTGCAGGAAGACTATGCCTCTATTGTTGATGGATGAAAAGCAATGGGATTGAATGTGTCATCATCTTACAAAAATGTTACCAGGAATAGTGCCTATGTTAATAATATATAGGTTTTCTCTTTTCTTTATTTCCATGATGTATTAGTGCTACCATGAGTTTAAAAGAGGTAGATGTTGTTACTTATATGTCTAAGCATACTCACAAACTTAAGCTATGAAGATAGGAATTTGGTGTTATTTTTTTCCTACATGCAAAAGTTGATAAGAAACTCACTTTGTTAGTTCACAGAAAAAATGTACCATTACTATGTGTGTGTATCTATAGCTTTATACTTTTGTAACTGCCAGCCTAATTTATAATAGACAATATGTAGTGTGTTTAAAACCCTTTTTCTGTGGCAAATTTTGTCTTATTTTAACAGTCGTATTTGTTTTCACAGCTTATGAGGTGAATACTTTAAAACACTTTGTCAAAATTCCAGTGATAGAATAGTTGGCTTGCAAGTCGATTATTTGAGGGAATCTGTTATAGTAAATCTCGTGTTTGAAGATTTTGAGTTCTATTTGCATGTACTTCCCTCAACTACTTTAATCTTATGACTGCAGTTTAACGTGAATGTACAAATCTAGAATCCATTTTCACGACTTAGAATCATATTGTTAAAGTGGCCAAACATGGTTTGTATAATGAAGGATAAATAATTTAGTATGAATGATAAATGTCATTACATTTCAAAAATTTACATCAATTGAGATTTTTTTACTTGTTTTAGAACAATTATAATTAACCTACCATGTTCTTAGCTCCCTTTATGTTTTCTACCCCCTAATGATACACTTTTACCCTCCTCACCATAACTTGGTCTCATTTTATAAGGCAAGTTACAATGTCAATTGTTGCCTTAAAAAACAAACATAGTCAAATATGTAGTGTACCATTAGGTAAATCATAGTAATATTTATTCAACAAAATAGTAACTCTATCTCCTAACCATAATCTTGACAAAAGATGATAGTGTACTCTTATATCTATTAATTTTGTTTGTAAATTTATCCATAAGATTACATGGCTTACACATGATGCGAATATACCAAAAAAAAAGGAAAATATTTCGAGACCCAGCATACATTAAACTTGGAAAATTCATGTTGCAGAAGTATGATTATTCAGAGTGTGAAATACCTGGTGACAATGAAACTTTGGGAGATGCAATAAAATGCATTACAAGCCAAAGAAAAAAGTGGACTGCTTCCAGCAGAGAAGCAGTTAGGGCAACGTTGATGGGACAACCTGCATGTCATGGATCCAAGGCCTACCCAATAAGATGTTGTAAGATAAAGGTAAATCCAACACTTGACGTATTACATCTCTTTTGACTGGTCCCACCCTTATGGGTAACACAACTAACCCTTTTGACGATGTTACTTCTTCTTCATATGCCTTTATAGTTATTTTCCTTCTTAGATCTATAGCATGTTCTGAAAAGCCCGATGTTGTTACAAATTTGAGAGTATAAATATTCAAACCAACGCCTCCATCTATCAAGACATGTTTGACTCTATGCTATGTATCAAAACCTCTATGTGAAAAGGTTGGTTATGAGAATGGTTTAGCTATTTATCATCTTCCTTGGAGAAAGACAGATAGTGAGGGGAGGTCATGTGACCCACCATTGTTTTGAATTGATCAATTTATCAAGGTATTTTGGCACGGTTGCCTCCAGAAGGACAGTTTCAAGAATCTCCTTGTATGATGGGGAGATTTTGAGCAATTCTAGAATAGAAATTTGAGCGGGTGTTCGTTGTAACTAATCAACCAAGTTGTAGTTCACCATTGAGATTGATGAGACCAATTGTTTTGATGTTGAAGGCTTTGTTGTTGATGTAATGGGTTGTTTTGATGATGAGTCTATTCCTTTGAGAGTAACCTTGGACTGATTTCTCATCACAGCATTGGCAAATTCAAGTTCTTTCTTATACTTTCAATAATGATAACTTTGGCTAACTAGTCACCTGGTCTGAGCATATGGATCACATTGTTGTTATTAGCGTAGGTGTAGTTCACTTTGGATCATTGGCTCTTTGATTATTCTCCTTGTTTCTAAGAGGGAAGAGGTTGTTTTAAAGCCGTGTGATAGCTATTCGAATGATGTCTGTCAATGGTGATAGTTTCGTTATCAATCAAGTCTTGTATCACATGTTTTAATTTTATTCATTCATTGGTCAAATGTCCCTTATTCTTGTGATATTCACAAAAATGGTTATCATTCCACCACTTAGGCTTGAATTTTGGTTCCCAAGGCTTTGAGTCTTGTAATGTGATGATCTTATTGGCCAATAACATCTTCAATGTTGCTTCAAGTGGTTCCCCTAGAGGAGTAAAGTTGTGCTTGGGTTTAGGTATCCATGGTGCTTTGTCTTTGTTCGTGTCTTGGTTAGTTCTTGGAGTTGATGGAACATTTGGATTGTTCTTAGCATCATGAATGCTACTAGATAGATTAAATATTGGTTCTTTAGGCTTGAAATCTGATGATTCAACCACCCCATCATTAACCACATGTTTTTTCTTATTCCAAAAGTTGTTCTTGTCCTTGTAATTGTTTTTGTTGGGAATGTTTGAGGGTTTAGCATCTTTATACAAGGTAAGCTCACCATTCTTCACAAGAACTTCTTCAATTCAGATAGTGCTTTCTACCAATTTATCAAAAGCATCATGAGTTTGCATTTGGAGTGTGTAGTTCATTTCGGGTACCAAGTTACTAATAAAAATTTATATCTTCTCTATTTACAGGATTTTTCTAGGATACCTTGTGAATATCTTTCTCCATCTTTGGAGGAATTTGACAAAAGGTACATCGCTGCAATGTTTGGTGTTACACAGGTTCAGCATGGTGATGATGTGTAAGATGTTATAGGAGTATTGTTGGATGAATTTTTGTACGAGCTCCTCAAATGTCTAAATACTTGGTGAGAGCTTAGTGAACCATTCTAAAGCTTGACCTATGAGTCTTCGGGGAAAGAGTCTCATTAGGTATGTTTGTTCATGCATAAATTCCATGCTAAGAGTGCAAAATTCTCTTACGTGATCTTGAGGGTCACCATTTCCGTCATATTTTTCATACTTTGGGAGGAAATGGTGGCATGTATAGAACTCTTTCAAATGGAAAAGTACATATTCACTCTAATGAATACTTTTTGGAAGATCGTTCCTTTGTTTTCTATAGTTCTCTGAGTTCACACCTCATGTATTGCAATTGTTGGTTGAGAATAGTGATATGAGACTCTTCCTTGTGTTGTATTAGTCTCTCAACATTAAAATTTGGAGGAAGTTTGACCACATGGAGGCTAGATGCATGAAATACCTATATTTGTCTAACTTCATGAGCATTTGCATCATCTTTTGGAAATGCTTGTTTTATTGACATCTGCTTTTTTCTTCTTCAATAGGCTCTTCAATCATGGAAGAACCTCTACTATGGTGGCTATGTCGGCCCTGACTAGATTCCCAATCAAATCCTGACATGTTTGATTCTTTTTTATGTTCAGTATGAAATGATTGATATTGAGGACCAAAGATGTGTGGGGTAAAAATGGTCTTGAACCTACAACACCAACACCCAATAAATCATTACATTAGGGGTTAGCAACATGATAATCAAATCATAATAATCAAACCACCTACTAAAATTGACTTATTGCTTCCTATTTAGGGTGAGTGTAATCCATGAAAATTGCTCTCAGATCATAAGCATATAGATTTGGGACTTGACTGCCCTAAAATGGAAGATTTAAGTGAGCATGATGTAATGAATGCATTCTTTGCTCCAATATTTTGATTAACCATGCAAATGTTTAAACTAGAAATTGAGATCAGAAGAAAGAAATGAAGCTAAATGCAAGATTAAACTAGAAACAAACATGATGCAAGAAAACAAGATTATGAAGTTAAGCTGAGAGCAATTCATACCATAAAACCTAGATGAAATTTAGCATTATGATGTTACTATGAAAATTGTGGATATGAAACGAGCTTGAGAAGCTTGATTTCATAGGAATCCCAAGAGAATGAGTGGTTTGGATTCAAACTTGGTGAGAGGTTGAGATTCTTTCTCCCTCAATCCATGTGAGCTTAATCCATGTGATTAGTCATTGATTGGTCAAAGTTGTGTTTGTTTGGTTGTGGAAGAGACACAATAGCAATTTCCCCTTTTTAATTAGGAATTGATGCACCCACGTGTTGAATGGGTTCAATTAATTTTAATGTGTTAGGAATTTTAATTAAATGACTTTGATTTACTAATTTAATAGCCTTGATGCTATGATTTGAGATGTATTTGATGATTGATTAAAAGATTTATTTAATTATGCAAGCATGTTTGATAAAAATTTCTCACATAATTAGGCCTAGTATTTAAATGCCTTTGATTAGGTTTATAGGCGAATTAATCAAGATTAGGGGCTCTTAGATTACTAGACCAATTTACAGAAGCCAACCATAATCAAGTCCATTATCATCATTGCTCAAGGCCCTGAAATATTTGTAGTTCAGCTATGCGCATGCAGAAACCAGAGCGTGCAAACTTACGAGTATGTTGTAGTTTAGCGATGGGATCCCAAACATCTTTGTCAAGATTATATATCTCAACATTGGAAATATATTTTATTAGATTAGTAAATCCACCAGAAAAAAGTATACACCTATCAAGAACACTTCAAGTGAACATTGCTTGAGCAACTAACATTAGAGCTCATCTGATCCATTTTCTACACATGGGTTCATATGCCCACACCTCATCAGTTACAAGGATACCTCCATGGTCATTTTTCACTGGATTAACATCATCGCTACCTCCACCTAGAACAAACATCTTCCCAGCAACAAACATATCCCCAAAGTTTTTCAAATGCTTGATTTTGTATGGTAGTGGAGGAATAGTCATCCACATTTCATGGACAGGGTCATAAACTTGCCTCAAATGCACTTACACGGAGAAGCTCTTTTGTGACTCATATGTCATCACGTACCTTGAAAAGATCAAGGCTACTTAATGCAAAATTCCAAGTATGGTAAAAACATTGAGTTGACACACGAGATAGGCACTGAAGAGCCACTGCATCTAGAAGCCCCTCAATCAAACTAGACATACCCAAAATTTATAAGAAAATTTAATCATAATGTTGATGTTGGTTATGAACTAGATATTGATTATTGGTTACTTCCAATGATAGAAATGCATCTAGATAATTCCAGGTTCTTTTTATTTAATATTGTACACTGACCCATCAACATGTGCTAGAAATTTCTAATGGTCATATCAAGAAGGTAACTGATGCAACTACTTCAGGAAATTATAAACAGTACTTTAGATTAAAGTTTATGACACCTTTTGCTCAGTAAATTCTCATAACAAACCTATTTGGAAACCTTGGCCGGATCCGGATGATCAATTTTCCATCATGTTGGGTGTTTAGTGAGTTGAGTAAATAACACATACTACCCCATAACATATATATTAGTGAGATCAGAACTTTGTAACCAATTTACACTTAGGATAAAGTTGATGTAATATTCACAAACTCTAAATAGTCTCAAGAATTTGGTAGTAATATTCATCAGATCCATCAGTTTCAACTTTATGCATCCTGGAGTCAAAGAGTGCTGGCTGGAATCCACAGACCATCCCATTATAATGCTTTGCACTTATGTAAGGGATTCGACACGTCAGGGAGTAGAAGATTGGAAATTTTAAAACTGATTATTTCTTGGTTCAAGAAAATGACTGACCCCCTATTATATGTTGGACCTGAAAAAAATTCTAAGCCATTTTCAACATTGATTCAATAGGTAAAGTAGGAACTCATGAAGTGTCGACCTTCAAGGTTGATTCAATAACTACTACATGGCACCGATGAGATTTTCTATTAAATCCTTTACAATATTTAATGAGTAGTATCGATCTCATTCATCAGTTATCTTCTATACTATGTCAGATATTTATTGGGTTTTACAAGATCAATCTAAGACCCAATTTCAATGAGTTAACTTTAAAGCTTTGATTGGGGCCTAAGGTTGTGTCAGAGGCTATTAAATTTTAGAGGTTTGAAGAGATAAATTCAAAAAACACATGAAGTGCCCATGAATTAAATTTATTATCAATGTATTTTTACCAAGGTAATGATGAAGGAAAACTTGTACTTGCATGTCTTTTGTCATCATAGTAATTCTTAAGCTGACATACCTTTGAGACCCCTTGTAGATCAATTCAGATCTTTTATTATGACTTTATGCTTTATACACCATTCTTTAAAAAAAATTGCAGCCTCTTTGAACAACATAATTTTCTGTTCAAGTCCACCCATTGGTATATCAACATATATAATGCATATATACTTGACTTTTCAAAACAAACCAACTATTTGGATATGCACTAGAATTAAAACTTAAACATTTCTTTCCAAGGAAAAGTTATGAGTAGTCATTTTTTATGAAATTAGATTGATTCAAATTATTATTAATAAGAGAAAGACGAAGGGGTTGAAATTTTAAATCGGTCAGGTTAAAAAAAACTAGGTAACAATAGTCTCTGATTGTTGATGAGGACTAGAAGGACAAAGAGAATCCTAGAATATTTTCAGTAGGGACCAATGTCAAAATCCATTGGGCTATAGAGTCAAGAAAATAAGGAAGATAGGGAGTTACTTGCAGAGGGATGGAGGGGAACCGGGCACAACAAAAATGGACAAGCCAAAATTCAGAAGCCAAAACTTATTTACAGATATGTACAAGGAAAGAAACCCCTTACCTTAAGAAATCTCCAAACTGCTCATGTGAACCCATCAATCGGCTGGGAGAAATAAGACCCGTTACAAATTAAAAGAGATCTATGCTCATGAAGTGCTTGCAAACTCAAAAACAACATACAATTCCAATGAATACTTGTTGGGTGTAAGAAGCCCTTTCATATCAGTATGTAACCAAAGAGCCATTTTTCATCATAGACTCCTTTAATATGACTAGCCACAACTTCAGGCTTTGTTTTAGGCAAATGAGAACCATTTATTTGAAATAAATTCAATTGTATACCTTGATTCAACGCAACTCTCTCTTGACCATAATAAGAAATGCTATCATTATTTATAGCCTTATTAATTACAAGGTCGTTTCCTATTGAATAAACACTATCATCTTTTTCAATAACCGATTCAATAAGTTTGTTATATTTAAGCATCAATTCCACATCTTCATTTCTATCAGTTGAAAAATTATCATCATTTTCATTCATAAACAAACAATCATCAGCAGAAGCTTTTGATTATTGATTCAAAATGCCAACATTATGAGCATGACCACTTTCCATTTGTATACAGTAGTCTGAAAAAATAGACTTAGCATCTAAATAGTTTTCCCCTTTTTGTTCTAAAAAACCAGATTTAGCATCTAAATAAATTTCCCCTTTTTGTTCTTACAACATGGTTTCAAAATTATCTTTTTCAGGGTCATTCTCAAGAATATATCTTTCTGGTTTATTTTTGTCATGAAAACCAATAAATCGTCATGAGTTGATTGAGAGTCATACGGTTCAAAAAGTGGATTATCTCTAACCTTCAAATTTTCATAGTATTCCATTGAAACATATAATATATTAAATCTTTTCAAACCATTTTTGAACCTCCCTGACGACTAACCACAATTGCATCATTCTTTACCATTTCAACATTAACCACAACTTCACTTGAATAACTCAAATATGCATCAGAAATTTTATTTTGTTTTGTA
Organism: Thuja plicata; assembly: GCA_018584345.1. NCBI lineage: Eukaryota > Viridiplantae > Streptophyta > Pinopsida > Cupressales > Cupressaceae > Thuja > Thuja plicata. The sequence goes on along the minus strand of MU225676.1, from coordinate 49,306 downwards.
TACTATGAAATAAATCAAAATTTGTACTGGTTGATGCTAATGATAATTTTTGAGCATTACATTCTACGCGCATAGGGTCAAATTTTGTAGGAAGAGCTTCTCCTTTTAAATAGGAAAATTTAGCATTGGGAATGTGAACAGATGGAGATTTTAAAACACCCATACCTTCATTATGCTCAACCATATTTCTTTCTTATTCATGTATTTCTTCTCCTAGTGGCTTATTTTCTTCATGCCTTTTATCAAAAGATTCAAACAAGGGTGTATTTATACTTCTTTTAATATCACCAGATTCATAAGAAAATACATATCCTGACTTCTGTAACATGGACACTCTCATCTGCAATCCCACACCAGAATTTATCATCAGATCCCTTCAAGAGCCAATTTGGGATAAAGACCTTCTTGCATTCTTATAGTGGTGTTTCTTATTTTTAGGAAAAATAAGTGATTGCTCACTCATGCATGCCAATAAATATTCCAACTTCTTATCTTCAGATCTTTTTTTCTTCTGGTGTGAAGTCTTTTTTTCTTAAGGTACTTATGGTTCTAACAATGCTAGCATAAAATATCGCACACCAAGAATGAAGAAATTATAAGATATTGTCTTTTTATTTCCTAATTCTTCTTTTGATTTTTCAACTACATCCAGAGGTTGATGAACCTCTTGCCCAAAATTCTTGAGGCAAATTCTTGAGATGATAATACTTCCTGAAACACACTTCTTAACATCATAATAGATTGGTGATCTTTAGAAGGACACAACTTATTCCTTCAAATAAGTAATTTTCCTTCAAATGGATGTAATTTTCCTAATACAAAACCAGAGCATGCCGAATTATGAGTATGTTGTAGTTCAACGATTGGCTCCCAAACATCTTTGTCAAGATCATATATCTCAACATTGGAAGTAGATTTTCTTAGATTAGTAAATCCACCAACAAAAAAAATACGCCTATCAAGAACACAACAAGTGAACATTGCTTGAGAAACTAACATTGGAGCTTGTCTGATCCATTTTCTACACACGGGTTCATATGCCCACACCTCATTAAATACAAAGATACCTCCATGGTAACTTGTCACTGGATTAACATCTATAATACCTCACCCAGAAAAAACAACTTCCCAGAAACACACATAGCCCCAAATTTTTTCAGATGCCTTATTTCATATGGTAGTGGAGGTATATTCATCCACATTTCATGGACAGGGCCATAAACTTGCCATATATTTTCTGGCTCAAATGCACTTACACATAGAATCTCTTTTGTGACTCCTATGTCATCACCTACCTTGAAAATATCAAGGCTACTTAATTCAAAATGCCAAGCATGGTAAATAAGATAAAGTTGAGGATGCAATACGAATGACACATGAACTAGACATTGAAGAGCCACTGCATCAGGCAGCCCCTCAAGAAAACTAGACATACCCACAATTTATGATCAAATTTAATCATAATGTTGATGATGGTTCTGAACTAGATATTGATTACCACTTTCTTCCAATGAAAACAATGCGTCTAGAGAATTCCAAGCTCTTTTTTTTAA
>MU225676.1:24720-47653 GCA_018584345.1 Thuja plicata | reverse complement strand
AATGAATTCAATTTAATGCTTTGATTGGGCCCTAAGGTCATGTTTGTGGCTATGAAATTTCAGATCTTTGAAGAGATAAATTTTAAAAACACATGAATTGCCCGATTCCCCACTTCACATGAATTAAATTTATTGTCAATGTATTTTTTCTAAGGTGAGGATGAATGAAAACTTGTACTTGCATGCCTTTTGTCATCACAGTAATTCAGAAGTTGGCATACCTTTAAGATACCTTGTAGATAGATTTAGATGCTTTGTTTATGACTTTGTGCTTTGTACACCATTATTTGAATTTTTTTTTGTAACCTTTTTGAACGACATAGTTTTCTTTACAAATCCACCCTTTGATATATGAATATACATAATGCATATATTATACTTGACTTCTTCAAACAAACAAACCATCTAGATATGAACTAAAATTAAAACTTAAAATTGTCTTTCCAAGGACATGTTATGAGTAATCATTTTTATCAAATGAGATTGATTCAGATTATTATTAACATGACAGAGACAAAGGGGCTAAAAGTTTAAATTGGCCAGGTTCAGAAAATTGGGTAACAAGCTAAAAGGAGTCTAAAGCGTTAGCTCATTAATTTTTAGGGACAAGGGCTAGAAATGAAGTATTCCTTTATAGGGTTGAACCCAACACACCATGGATTGATGAAAAATCCAATCTGATTATAAAAGTAAGGCCCACCTTCAAAGGCATTATTTTTGTCTAACATACTTAAGAAAGCTACCAAAAAGTACCTCCATTTTTCCTTTAGGGTACCATGTACAATGAACCCATGACTCTAAAAGGGGTAAGGAAATCTGCATACCCATAAATTTTTAGATCAATGTATCATTAATCAATTAATTAACATCCTCCTCTACAATAGTAGGTTGAATCACAAGCATATGCATGTGTTCACTTCTTGCAATAAATTCATTTACTTTCATAGGCTAAAACATTATTTGCGGATAAGTTCTTACCTTAGTGTCAAAATTACTCAACCCCATTTTGGATTTCTCTTGCATAATAGGAGAAGAAATTCCTCCAATTAAAGAATTCTTAAAGGAAAGAATTCTTGAAAAAGGAGCTCCAATTTGAGCTTTACAAACCCTGTAGAAACAAGAAACAAACTTCCTCTGCCCCCAACTCACAAACCTTAAAGAAAAATAAAACTTGCACTAATCAAACAATAAGTAACCATTTGTTAAATTCCCCTCCTTCCAAAAACCCTCCTTCCACAACCCCAATCAACTTTTCCCCACACATGGTAGAAGATCCCCACTCCAATGTTGAAATCAATGCACTCGGCCAATATAGAAGCTAGGGCATGAATGCCCTAGCCCAAGTACAACACAATGTAGTGCAATCTCAAACTGTCACTTATATGTCGACTCAAATTCAAATTTTCAAAGACAAGTGTAATGTGAAATTGTCTTGGTCTTCTATTATTGAATTTAATAATATGGATTTAATATCTAATACAAATTTTAAAATTATGATTCTCAATATTTTATTATGCTAATTATTAGTCTCATTAATACTTATAGACTAGGCACTAATATCATAAACTATTTCAAAATTTAAAATTTTTCTCCCCATAAAATCATATTCTAAAATAAACAAACAAAATTATAATAATAGTTCTAAAAATGAAAAAGATAATTCCAACCCCCTCCCACCCCACCTAAAATCGGAATCTAAAACAAACAAACAAAAATTATAACCCTACATTAAAATAATCAAATAACCCCTCCATAAAATGGTGACCTAAGATAAGAAAATAAAATAAAAGTTTATTGGAGAAAAGGAATCTTTCACTCCTTCCCTTCTTGCTCACCCAAACCCTAAATTACAAATTTTAGAGGAACCAAACAATTGATAACTAAAAGCCTTTTAATAAATACATGTACTCATGCATAGATACATGAATGTAGACACATCCTTATATGCATTCATACATGGATGGAGCATACATCATGTGCATGCATGTATGCATGAATGTATGGATAGACATATTCATGTATGTATGTATGTATGTATGTATCCATCCATGGATGCATCCTTCATGTATTCATGCATAGATACATAAATGTACACACATCCTTATATGTTATGTATGTGGAGCCTAATCAGACTCAGTTTCTTTCGACGCGGTTTCCCCCCAGACATATCTATTTGGGCCCCAAGCTCGGGGTCCTGGGGCAGGGTAAGGGGGCAGCGGTAATGTTGTTTTGCTTGTCCAGGCTTACGGCTTTGGCTTAAGAGAAATGTAGCCAACAATAATTTAATAATATTGTAAAGGGTCGACCATTGATTTTCTATTAGTCAAAGTATTTTTTTCCCTAATTAGGTTAGGTCAAATATGCTTGTGAAAAGGGCTTAGGGTTTCAAGATTTCATTGTATGAGGGATTTTCATAGCTTCCTGTGACGGTATTGAGTTGCACGTTTTCAGATTGTAATCACTGGATAATAATAAAGATATTGGACTCGCTGTTGGTGGACGTAGCCCAGGGATTGGGTGAACCACATTAAATCTCTGTGTCTTTGTGTTCTCTTCCGTGTTTATATTTGCATTATTCTGCTTATTATTCTAACATTATATGCATTCACACATGTATGGAGCATACATCCATGTACATGTACATGCATGTATGCAAGAATGTATGGATAGACAAATTCATGTATGTATGTATGTATCTATCCATGGATGCATCCTTCATGTATTCATGCATAGATACATAAATGTACACACATCCTTATATGCATTCATACATGGCTGGAGCATACATCATGTGCATGCATGTATGCATGAATGTATGGATAGACAGATTCATGTATGTATGTATGTATGTATGTATGTGTATCCATCCATGGATGCATCCTTCATGTATTCATGCATAGATACATAAATGTACACACATCCTTATATGCATTCATACATCTATGGAGCAAAAATCCATGTACATGTACATGCATGTATGCATGAATGTATGGATAGACAAATTCATGTATGTATGTATGTATCCATCCATGGATGCATCCTTCATGTATTCATGCATAGATACACAAATGTACACACATCCTTATATGCATTCATACATGGATTGCATGAATGCATGGACAGATAGATTCATGTATGTATGTATCCATCCATGGATGCATCCTTCATGTATTCATGCATAGATACATGAATGTACACACATCCTTGCATGCATTCATACATGGATGGAGCATACATCCGTGTACATGTGCATGCATGTATGCATCAATGTATGGATAGACAGATTCATGTATGTATGTATGTATGTATGTATCCATCCATGGATGCATCCTTCATGTATTCATGCATAGATACATGAATGTTCAGACATCCTTATATGCATTCATACATAGATGTATGTATGCAATGCATGAATACATTCCATGTATGCAAGGATAGATGTCATGCATGTATAAATATACTTATATATGTATATATGGATGAATATGTTGTAATGATACATAGATGTATGCACGCATTCATTTATGCATGTATATAGTGATGCATATATACAATGATGCATCCATGCATCCATGAATGCATACACATACATGGATGCATGCCTAACTATTCTAAGTTGGGGCCTCTTCTAGGTATTCAACATCAATGCATGAATGCATCCCATATATGCATGGATGGATATTGGAATGCAAAATTGTTCATTCACAAATGCATGCATACATACATGATACATCCATATATGCATGGATCAATGCATCTCATCCATTGATGCATGGATGGGTGCATGTCTGTGTACATACATGGATGCATCAACACATGAATACATCTCATGTATGCATGGATGTATAAATGAATGCATAGCTATGCATTCATGGATGCATCTCATGCATAAATCTAGATGAATGCATGATCACATGGCATCCCATGCATACATGCATTTATGTATGGATATGTACAACCATGTATGCATCTATGTGTATTCATGCATCCATCCATACATACATACATTGCATTGATTCATGCATGTTGTATGCATCCATCCATGCATTCATACATTAATACATACATTATGTATGTATCCATCCATGTATGAATTTATGCATGCATCCATGTGTGTATGCATGGATGCATGAATACATACATAGATGCATACATACATTCTTACATACATAGATGCATCAATGCATGAATACATACATACATAGATGCACCAATGCATGAATACATCTTGTTATGCTTTAATGTGCATTCATGGATGCATGCATACACAGATGCATCAATGCATGAATGTGCAATCATGGATTCATGTACCCATTTGTGCATGGATGCATGCATACATCCATGCACCCATGAATGGAGGCGTGCATACATGAATACATCTCATGTATGCATGGATGTTTATATGTATGCATAATTTATCATTCATGAAAGCATGCATATGTACATGATACATTCATATGTACATGGATCAATGCATCCCATGCATGGACATATGGATGATTACATGCTTGTATACATACATAGATACATTAAGACATGAATGCATCAATGTATGCATGGATATATATGAACGCATAGTTGTGCATTCATGGATGCATGTGATATATCCATGTATACATCACATGCATGGATGCTAGATGAATGCATGCATACAAATATGTATGCATGAGATGCATCCCATGCATTTATATATGGATATATGTACAACCATGTATGTATACATCCATGTATATATTTAGTCATACATTCATGCATGCATCCATTTATGCATGCATCCATGTGTGAATATATACATCATGTATGCATTCATACAAATATGCATTATCCATACATATTTGTATGTATGCATGTACCCACTTGTGCATGGATGCATGCATTCATCCACAAATGCCACATATATGCATCCATACATACATCTATGTACGTAAGGATGTCTAGCATGCACCCATGCATTCATGGATACATGCTTGATCATCCATCCATGAATGCATGTTATACATTAATATGCATTCATGGATGCATAAGGACATGGATACATCCCCTTATTCAAGAATGTATGCATGTACCCATTTGTACATGGATGTATGCATTCATCCATTCATTCATACATCCATGAATAAATCTTGTTATACATTAATATGCATTCATGGATGCATAAATACATGGATACATCCCCTTATTCAAGAATGTATGCATGTACCCATTTGTACATGGATGTATGCATGTACCCATACATACATCTATCTACATAAGGATGTATAGAATACACACATGGAAGCATGCACCCATGCATTCATGCATGCATACATTCATGATCATCCATTCATGCATTCATCCATACAATCATGCCTACATCCATGTATGAATTCATGCATACATACAAGGATACATGCATGATGTAAACATCCATATATACATGGATGCATACATGGACATATGGATCCATGTATCAATAAACACCATTGTGCATGAATGGCACATTCATTGCCATTTGTACATGGATGCTAGATGTATGTATACACCTAGATGCATGCATCCCATGACATAATGTATGGATAGACAGATTCATGTATGTATGTATGTATCCATCCATGGTGCATCCTTCATGTATTCATGCATGGATACATGAATGTACACACATCCTTATATGCATTCATACATGGATTGCATGAATGCATGGATAGATAGATTCATGTATGTATGTATCCATCCATGGATGCATCCTTCATGTATTCATGCATAGATACATGAATGTACACAAATCCTTATATGCATTCATACATGGATGGAGCATACATCATGTGCATGCATATATGTATGAATGTATGGATAGACAGATTCATGTATGTATGTATGTATGTATGTATCCATCCATGGATGAATCCTTCATGTATTCATGCATAGATACATAAATGTACACACATCCTTATATGGATTCATACATGTATGGAGCATGCATCCATGTACATGTACATGCATGTATGCATGAATGTATGGATAGACAAATTCATGTATGTATGTATATATCCATCCATGGATGCATCCTCCATGTATTCATGCATAGATACATAAATGTACACACATCCTTATATGCATTCATACATGGATTGCATGAATGCATGGATAGATAGATTCATATATGTATGTATCCATCCATGGATGCATCCTTCATGTATTCATACATAGATACATGAATGTACACACATCCTTATATGCATTCATACATAGATTGCATGAATAATGGATACATCCATCCATCCATATATATGTGTATTCATGCATGGATACATGAATGTACACACATCCTTATATGCATTCATACATGGATTGCATGAATAATGGATACATCCATCCATACATAAAACACATCCTTATATGCATTCATACATGGATTGCATGAATAACGGATACATCCATCCATACATAAATAGTGCATGCATGCATGCATGCATCCATCCATAATACATACATACATAATAGATGCATGAATACATGCATAAATGATTGTACCCATTTCTACATGGATGTATGCATTCATCCATTCATTCATACATCCATGAATAAATCTTGTTATACATTAATATGCATTCATGGATGCATCCCCTTATTCAAGAATGTATGCATGTACCCATTTGTACATGGATGTATTCATTCATATGGATGTATGCATGTACCCATACATACATTTATCTACATAAGGATGTATAGCATACACACATGGATGCATGCACCCATGCATTCATGCATGCATACATTCATGGATACATGCATGGATACATTCATAGATACATGCATGGATACATTCATGCATTTATCCATACAATCATGCCTACATCCATATATACATGGATGCATAGATGGACATATGGATCCATGTATCAATAAACACCATTGTGCGTGAATGACACATTCATTCTCATTTGTACATGTGTATGGATAGACAAATTCATGTATGTATGTATGTATCCATCCATGGATGCATCCTTCATGTATTCATGCATGGACACACATCCTTATATGCATTCATACATGGATTGCATGAATAGATAAATTCGTGTATGTATGTATACATACATTCATTCCCATTTGTACATGGATGCTAGATGTAGAAGTAAATGAGAATGACTCAATTATGGACCAACTTGTAGACATAGTTCACAAGTTTAATACAGATTTAAATGGTCAAGAAACACTACTCCAGAAGGCAGAAAGAAAGTTTGAGAACAAATTCCTAGAGAATGTTGCAAGAAATATTGCAATTGACCAAGTCAAGCTAAATTCTCTCATTAGCTCTGTAGAGACTACAGTAAATAATGTTGCTTCATTATTTATAAATCTAAGTGATACTTCAAATTTCACAATGGAAATCAAGACAAAGATGACAAAGGTTGATATAGATCTGAAGGAAAGTGGAAATCAGTTGGCACTTAACCTGAGTTCAAGCTCAACACATTTTGTGAAAATTAAGTATCTTGCAGACATGTAGGCTGAATTACTAAGGGAAGAAGCAAGGACAAGAGAATATCTCACAGCCATGTACAACCAACTCCTTCCACACATGGATGTTATGCAAAAGCATATAGCTCATGCTAAGACTCTCATTCATGATAACAATTCTTTAGTTGCAGAAACTATGATGGAGCTATCAGCAGAGTTACAGATAGAGTTACACATCCTGAAGGTGTTGTAGGATAATTGGGACAACACTTTGTCTAAGATTTTAAAGGTACATAGTGATTTCCTATCCTATTTTGGTATTACCATATAGATATATTTTGGCATTTGTGTCAAAAACAAGGGGGATATAGGAAATAAATGTATAGAAGAATAGTAGAGCAGTGATACATATAAGTGTTACACAAATGATTTTGAATAAAAAAAATTCAGTTGTATCTGAGTCACAGAGCCAATGTCAAAACCCGAGCAAGTACCCAAGCATATGGTAAGGGGGAGTTTTGATTCTGAGCAGCTTTTGAACATGATAAGTGTTTTTTGTCACTAATGCCAAAGGGGGAGATAGATGAAATTATGGAAAGACATATTGTCAATTAGTGCCAAAACACTTAGTCATCACTGTGTTGACCGAGCCAGCAGTGTAACCTGATCAGTTACTATGTAAGCCGAGTAGTGACAGTGTCGACCGAGCAGATAGTGGTAATCAGTATTACCCGAGTGAACAGAGTAGCCCAAGTACATAGAGTAGCTTGAGTGACAGAGTATAGTATGTTTCCAAGTGATAGCATAATGCCCGAGTGTCAGTGTATTGCCAGAATGGATTACTAGACCCGGGTGACAGTTTTGGGCCGACTTAGCTTATATTGTTAAATGTTTATTTATCTTATGGAAGTTGAATTACAGTTGCATTTGGTTTGGATAAGGTATAAATATAAAGTATTTTGTTTATCCAAAATGTGTATGAGTAATAGTGAGAATAGATGTGTAAGAGCATGTATGCGAATATGAAGAAGCAGTTTGTTTAAGAGGCTACAACAATATAAGGAACAATAGAGACTCATCCATCACAGATAGGTCATTAGTTTACATCATTGGATCTTATTCAGAAAAATTAGAGTTGCATTGAAGATCATCTACTGGTTCATCCTAACAGGTGCATCAGCAAAATCCTCTAACAAGGTGGACCTAACAGTCCTTTATAAATCTCCTAACAAAGTTGCATTACTTGATTGTATTGTATTAAATCCTTTCACAAGGTGGACCTAACAGTCCTTATTTCTCCTAATAGGGTAGGCCATCATAAGTGGTCAATTGTAAGCTTTAACAGGCTAAATTTATACTACAGTAATAAATCTTGTGGGTAGCATCCCCACCCCAGTTTTACTTTCTATTTGGAAGGTTTCTGGGTAATCAAATATTGTGTCAACTATTGTGGATGTTTTATTGCTTTTCATTTCATGCATGCAATCAGAGTAGATAATCTAATATTGGATTAAAAGGATTAAGTTTTATTGGTTCCTGATTCACCCCCCTCTCAGTCACATTGACTCAACATATTTCCAACACACTCCTCATGTGCACATTTTTCTACTTTCTAAATTTATTCCCATCTCTCGATAATGTCAAATGGGACACAACCCGACCAATAACTGCAAAAATTAGTGAATTCATTAAGTCACTAGGGGATAATTTCACATCACTAATGGATGCTTACTTCACTACCTTCAAGGACAGAATGCAGAAGAGAATGAGGATACCTGCACAACTTGTTGAACAATATAAAGATGATATATGTTTCATAGTGGACATCGATACCACCTTAATCAAACCAGCTATACCGAGAACTACATGGTTACCACCACTGGATTACAAGATCAACATTGACCAAGCTACAAAGGCTATTGAAGCCTTGCTAAATGAAGCAATGGAAAAATCATTGGTCAAATTTGGAACATATGAAGAAGCCAAGTATAGAATTAAAACTGGCTTAGTAGTGAAGAAAATATACCAAAATAAAACAAAAATGGTGAAAACACTTGAAAAGAAACTATCGGTAAATGATGAAGAATCAGAGAAATAAGATATCACCGAGGGACAGTCACCCGTCGGTGAAGGTGAAAAATTGAGTGATTTTAAATCTACTGAGTCAAATACACCACCAGCTGAGAAGGTAAAGGTAGAAAATGTGACAGTTGCATTTAGAACAAGGAGTAATACTACCAAAGATGCAGATTCACCAATGGTAAAGAAAGGTACAGTGAGGACTTATAAGAGAAAGCCTCAAACTGGGAAAGCAACACTGAGACAAAGAAGGATATATATCCAAGGAAAAGAGGATAAGGAAGATACTGATCATGATGAGAAAGAAGAATGAGTTCAAACAGAAAAGCTCAAAGTTCCTCACACAATTGATGAAGTTGTTGAGTCAATCATCAACACCGGGAGCATATCACATCGAAAGATTAGACAATGGCTAACCTTGTCTCCTGGAGATCAGACTAAGATCGAAGAAGCCATAATTAAGGCAATGGTTGCATACAAGTATGTACCAATATAATTCAACAAGAAACTGCTACAAGAGCTTAATGAAAAAATATCATCAAGGTGGACTTATGCACTGCATATAGAGAAATAGATAAGGGAAAGATCCCTAGTCACACTCATGCCACCCAAGTCAACAATTGAAGGGATTGATGAAACAATTAAAGATCATTAAAATAAATTTTACGCTAAAATGAGAGCATACAAAGTACTAGAGGGTGGATTACAAGAGCTTAACAAAGAAAGCGATGAAACTTGGAATGAAATATTCAATGCCCCCAAGTAGGTACTGTCTCTTACCGAGAAACCTCACTATGAAGAGAAGAAGGCCACACCGAGCCCAAAACACATCTTTATAAATGACACCGAGGATGTCAATCCAGTAGATCTAACAATAGACAGGCAAGAAAAGCCATGAATGACATACCTCATATTTTACAATCATTAGGGGATACAACAGATGTTAAAGTTAAAGACATAACTCACATTGATTCTGATGATGATCCAAAGAATGATGAGGATGTGAATGTGACCACTGAACAAGAAAAGGAAAAGGAAATACCAGATGTTGCACAGGTAAATATAATAGGTCAAATGCCTCTATTGATACAAGCTATCGATATCATTTCATAAGAAAAGCATAAGACACTTGAACCTGATGCAAACATACCCAATGATAAGGATGATGAAGAGAAAAAAGATACAAGTGAAGAGGAAGCACCAAGTGATGCCACAACCAAGAATACCGAAGATGAAAACAAAGCTACATAAAAATACAAGGTTAATGTAGAGACTTCTACTACCAACCGATAGGTAAATACCGAGTAGCAAGCCAAAGGCACCACACCTCCCACACATTCATCGAGGAAAATAGAGCAAGAAAAAGAACTTGCAATGGTAATTCATAATCCTGCTTCCACTACTCTTACAAAGAAGAAGAAGAAGAAGAAGAAGAAAAGAAAAGATCTAGTCACATTAGATGAAATTATTGATATACCAGTCTGTGATCCTAGAACATTGGATCCAAAGTCACTTACCAAGCATGGAGAACTCTATAAAAGAAAGGCAATTCAGGACAAGCTCAAAAAGGAGCACAAGAACTCACAAGTCCTAGAAAGCACAAAAGAAATATTATTGCAGATTGTTCTTGACACAGACATTGATCAAAATGATTTAATACTTGATCAATTAGCAATTTTGACCAACGCCATTAAATCACAGAATATAGATGCAAACAAGGTCATTGAGGGATGTGCTAAGCAGAAGTGTCAATACAAGCTTACAGAGAAGATCAGCCAAGAAGTGGTAGAAAATAAGGTAAAACTTTCTGAATTAGTTACTACAATGGATCCCATAATGTCAGAAGTAGTTAACTTAATTAAAAAATTGTGCACACTAGAACATTTCACTACCGAACATAGTGAAAAGATAGCCAAAATAGATGAAGATCTTAAGGCTAGTGCACAAAGTCTCACAACTGAGGAAAATGCATTCTAGTTGCATTACAAGAAGATTGTAGAAGCAAAATGGTTGTGACTAGAAATTCAAAAGGCTGAAATAAAAATCGGAGACGAGGTAACCGAGATGCAGGCTATGTTACTCCCAAATCTCACACTGTTGTTGAAACACATGACTTCGGCAAAAACATTAATTGCCACCCCAGAGATGTCTGTTAGAAAAAGTATATATGACATGCATGCAAGACTCATATTGGAATTCATGACCCTGGAACACCTCCAAGAGAAATGGGAGAAGATAATGGCATACATTCAAAAATCCCATACCCACATACTTGACAAGTTGTAAGTATTACACCTTTGTCATTATTTCCAAAAAAGGGGGAAATGATATGTAAAGGGGGAAAATATATCTGTATATATATTTACACATTTGAAAAAGGGGAAATATATGTATAAGGGATAAATGTATCAAAGGAAGAATCAGGTACCGAGGCTTGCACATAGGGGGAGTTATTGAAAAGGTAGACATTTGGTGTATATACTGAACATTTCAGTTTGCACATATCAATTTTTGATAATTAATGCCAAAGGGGAAGATCGATAATCCTAAAGGATAATATTTGTCATTAGTATACAAGGAAATGATTTTTTTAACTTTCGGTATCATGATCACCAAGTGACAACTTTCAGTCAAGCACAATGGACACCGAAATAGTCAAGTGCAAAGGACACCAAAAACAAACAAGTGCAATGGTCACCGAAAATGTTAGTGCAAGTGAACACCAAAATCAATGAAAACCAATATGCACTATCACCGACAGATAGTTTATAGAGTAAACTGAGAGCACAATTTATAGAGTAAACCGACAGACAGTTCAGAGACATCATTGAGCACAGACTACAGAGCAACCCGAGCACCAGTCTACCAAGAGATAGTTTTATTTCTGATAAAATTGGATCTGTGATACATGAAAAATAAAACAATTTAGTTTTATAATTAAATTTATGCTTAGCTCTAAAACCATTTCTTGATGAACAAGTAAAGCATATGTAATGGTTTTAATCAGTCTAACTGATTGTAAACATGCAAACTAGGAGATCAAGGTCAAGTTGTAAATCTTTGATCATAGAGTTTTTATTGTAAAGCGTGAAACCTAATTAGGTCAATACATTGTATAAATAGATGTAGTAATCAATCAGAACATGATGATTTTAGCCACAACATACATCTATGGATCAGACAAGAGAGTTTCATGCAGAAGGACAGAAAAAGATGAATTCAGTTATGAAGGACAAGATTCAAGGCTACCGAGCTGAACAAAGGTATTAATCAATCACTATAGGTGATATATATACATTGTTAACTTAAAGGATCTATAAACAACAATTTAGGATTGCATACTATCAGGTCAACAAGTATTTTTTACTACTCTCTAACAATTGTAGCAAATAGAAGAAATCCTTTAAAAAGGTGGACTTAACAGTCTTATTGTAAATATCTTAACCAAGTGCACACTTAACACTGTTGTTAAAATCTCTCAACCGAGTAGACCTAACCAGTCTAAAATTTTACTCCTAACATGGTAAGATCATCAGAAGTAATCACACTTGTAGCCTTAACCGACACCTTCCATTCTGCAGATAGTGAAGCTTTGTGGGTTTCATCCCCGCCACAGTTTTTACCTTCTAACAGGTTTTTTATGCATTGCCAATTCTTGTGTCATGTGTAACTAATTTTCATGAATGTTTACATGCAATTAAGTTTATGATTTGATATTAAATGCATAAGGTAGAAAACCAATATGGTCAGTAATGCAAGTAAAGATTACTAAGGGTTAATTGATAAAAAGTTTTAAGGGTACTGATTCACCCCTCCCCTCTCAGTACACACCATTCCATTATTCCAACATCCAGAACTTAGCTACACTTCATGAAATCCCTCCATCCAAACCCTAAGGCACCACCATAGATACCAAATTTACAGAAGATGTAAAAATGCCAAATAAAATGGATTAGGGTTGGGGCCCTATCCTTATGGGTCAAACCTCTAATTTTATGAAATACAATTCAATGGAGAGTGCGTGTTTTTTTCATTCTATATTTATGTAAGGGTTTTTATTAATAAAACCCATTACTATATTATTTTAATAATATATATTATATTTTTACTTTATATTTAATAGATAATTTGATCATCTATTAAATTTAAATTACAAATATAATATAAAATTTATTGTTTCTTTTTATAGGCAAAGGCTGAAGCAAAGATAATTTTATTAATTATGATTTTAAGTACAAAAGTCTTCATTCACTTCAGGCACTGGTAGGAAAGAACGGAGAAGAAAACCTCCACTCTTTCTTGGAACTATGTCTAGATCATACAAAGAAAATTAAGGGGCATACCCCTTATTACAAAATTTTCTCTTAGAGAGTATTACATTTTGTTACAATTTTCCATGTTCTATTCAAAAGAATGTCATTCATAAGCATCTGATATAATCTGTCATAATCTACTCAAAGAGGATTCTAGGTTTCTTCTTCTTACTTGTACCTGCATCACCCAGAAAAACACCACCTATTCTTCCACCATAAGGTTAACAAGGGTTACTGACACATACATATTAGAATAAAGAGACTAAAAGCTATTAGGAATAATAGTCCACAAGACAACTAAGAGAGGGGGGGTGAATCAGCTGTGATCTAGATTATTAAACTTTAAACTTTATAAACCAAAACTGCAATGCAAATGATGACACAGTAAATGCCAGCAAAATAACACAATAATTGTTGTCGAGGAAACCCTATTAAAGGTAAAACCTGGGTGGGAATTAGCACCCATAAATAATGTACTGAGAGTATAGTATCCCTGCTAAAATATTTAGCCCTATTAGGAGCTTATTAGAACATTACAGTACGCAGTCCCTATTAGGAGATAGAACTTGTTAGGAGTCAAGAAAAGTAATAGGCTCACTGCCTAGGCACACTCCCCAAAGAAGGTTAAAGCCACCCTCAAGGATTCACAATCTGAACGTGTATATAGGAATACAATCCAATGAACTGTCTAATAGAAACTATCTTTGCTTGGTCAGTTCCAATGAAGTACTCTTATCACAAACTCTGCTCTACACCCAACAACAAAACAAGTCTCACAGCTTTCACTTCTCTTCCTTTTCAATCTCTTCCACTACCACATCTTTCCAAAAGAAAAGATCACTCATATATACCCTATTACAATAATTCATTAGGTCGGCCAGTTAAGCTTTATTAATACCCAAATAATTAATTAGGTCGACCAATTAGGCTTTCCCAATGTACAAATAATTTTTTAACCCCTTGCTAAGATACACACGGTACCTATAACAAGTAAACATCAAATACAATCCATCAATTATGCTCCAAGATCTGCAACCCACACTAATAATTCATAATACATGCTACATGTTTGAAGGCGGCCACCAAATAGTTCTCCTCCAGAATACACGCCACATCTGACGTCACCAGAATGCTCACACCAATCAAACACAACCCAATATTCTAAAATATGTCTTCTGTCCTCTAGTAATCTTGCTTCATTTGAAATATCTTCGCCAATAAGATATCTTCACTAGTAAGATATACCCAAAACACAAAGACCTTCTTTGTCAAGCATCATAGTTACAGTCCAGAAACCAGTCTTCACCAAATCAACTATAACATCCTTAATATGTAACATAAATCCAAGCGACCTGCTAGCTCTTTTTCTTGCAGCACAAATTTTAATGTGACAGTATACTTGTATACTTGAATGCAAACTCCTATTTCATGCAAGAGAAAGGCTAATTGATGAGGGTATTAGATATCATCCGGGGAAACTATTACCTCCTTTTTTGAGATACATTGACTTAGGAAGAAATTACCTATGGATGATTACTGAATGACAATATCTTTTAAGTGGATTATCTTCTTACTAAATTGCTGAAATGCCTTTTAATGGATCAACAAGTAAATAACTATGAATATCCTGATACAGAGCTTAATGAGCCATACTAGTATTTTGACAACAACAATTAGTAAGGTAATAAGGATTCTCATCCTTCTTCCTTTTCCAGTTCTTATGAACCTCAGGAGGGATAACCAATTTTGATTCTCTCTTAAAGGACTCAATAAACTGAACTGTATTCCTTAAACACAATTACTTGAATGGAATGTATATTTAAAATGTGAATGATTTAATAAATTAAAATACTAGTTGGATAATGAACAATTACTTAGCCAACTATAAACCAGTGCCTTATCCTTGGACTATGAGTCAATATCTGGTATAACTCCACAATAAGGTGATCAATAAAATACTTGTAACAAAGATAAAATGCCTTACAGATTATCTTCTCTCTACAACTGGGTAAAAACACAATAATCTGTCACCTTTTAGGCTAACTTATCAGCACAGCTAAATTTTAGTATTTCTAACTAAAAAGTAATTTTGGTCAAACATATGGTCTAGCTAGATTCATTCTAGCTAAGTTAGATAAGTGCTTTAACTTTTCCAATTGAAAATTTTTATTAAATGCATATTTTACACCACTTTGAGTCCAATTACCATAGAAATAAAATTATTTCAAAAAAGTGACATTTTAATAACTCTTAGTCTTTTTAATGATATTTTTAAAAAAACACTAAAATACCTTTTGTAGATATCAGAGACAAGAATACCCTCATATAGATTTTATAGTGTTTTAATTAGACATAGTCTATTGTAATTAAAAAATATTTCAAGTAGGTATTTTAACAGTCAAGGAGGTGTTGATTCAGAGAAAGAAAAAAAATAGTAAATAATATTAAATAAATTTGAAAATCATATGGTGCACTAGAGGAGAGAGTCCTCTTCAAGAATATATATTTCTTTTTTTGATTGGGATAGATTTGTTATGAAAAATATAGCGTGAGATGAAAACTGTCGATTTCAGGTGAGTTGGAATTTGAATTGTTATAAAAGAGAAAATATAGGTCACAACCCAATTTTTATTTCTTAATACTCTAGCTATATATGTCATCTATAACATATTTTTAAATTAGGGAAAAAAATGTTTATTTACATATATGTTTTTGGTGGGAACTAGACCCCTAATTTTAAGCATTTTTCATCAATTGAAAAATCATTTTTAAAAATTAAAAAAACATATCAATTATTATTCAAAAAAATATATTAAAAATACTAATCATCAACTTCATCCATTTTAACACATTTAATTAGTTTGCATCATCTTCAAATTCCAAACATAAATATCACTTTTATACTATTGAAGTTGAACATCTTTGATTTTGTTATCCTTTTCCTTTATAAAAGGGTGACATATTATTGTGCTTTTACCCAACTCTATCATCATATCCTTAAACTAATTCTAAGCTCTCTGGGTTCACTTGAAATAATTAATACTTCCTTGAAGGAGCTTACAAATGACTGCACAACCACCTTGTGATCAGTATGTCTGAGTGCCTTACAAGTAAACATACAAGAACTATATAGTAATGAAAAGAGACAATCCAAGATGCAAGAAAGAGATTGCAAAATATTTGTATTAATGTCTTAAAGCTTCAAATACATTCAGATAGACAAATAGTACAAAGGCTTAGACAAATTTTAGTAGTCTACCTTGTAATATATTTTCATTAATTTTCCAACTCCAACCACCTACAAAATGATACAAGAGCACAATATATAGGTCTAAACCATCTTGGAATCATTAAGATAAGGATGCTACAAGGTTCGGATGGTTTAAAAGAATTAACCCTAAAAACTAGAAAAGAAAAAATACATGAAAACACCAAACGGTGGAAGGACAAATCTGAAGAATAAGATCCGATTTGCTTCTTGTCTTCTTGTGGATGTTGACACCTTTGTCTATATATGTTCAGGACAACATCTGGTATTTTTAATAAGATCTAGTGACCTCCACTTCAGGCTAACCTACACTAGTCTTTAATATTGCTCACCTTCTTGTGCTCAGAGAGCAGGTGTCATGTGTCCTATTCTTCATCCATGATGTCTAGGTCAACTGTTACAGGATTTTTCTTCTTGGGCTTTGTCAAGATGTCTCATGCTATAACATCTTCCTCCTTTGGCCACTCAAAGCTCTGTATATTCTCAAGTTGGGCCTTTTTTCTTTCCCACCTAGCATCGTTTATGCTCTTGACATCTGTGATAAATTTATTACAGTCTGTCTCTACTTTAATTGCTTCATCCAGAATCTTATTAAATCTCTCCATGTCCACCTCTCCTTGATTAGATATATAAACTTCTTTATTGGGTAGCACATTCTCGAATTCTGAGCCCCATAGCCCTAGTGGCTTGATTTGATTGTCCTCTGACCTGATCTGAGATGAACGGTCTGCGCCAAGTCTCCTGATCTTCAAAAGCATATTCTTTTTGTTAAGAGACCACGCGACCAATGCATTTCACCAAGTCTCCAAATTAAATGGAATATTCACTTTTCTTCACAAGACTAAGCGACAAATAATAAGCACATGCAAATAACTCAAACATAAGTTATGAAAAAGGTAACTTGAAAATAGAACTCTACTGAGAAATTCAGGGCTTTTTTGCATTTTTGAATAGAAATGACCCTAGGGCTTAGGGTTTTCGGCCTTTTCAAATAGGTTTTGAGCTAACACAATATTTGTAGAGGTATATAAGCAATTTCAGACATGATTTTTAACCTTTCAAGCATAGGAATGACAGGAAAATTCAAAAATTTACAGGGCAGACTCAAAAATACGAAATACAACCAACAATGGCTCTCTCTAAGGATGGATAAACACAAGTTTATGACAAGAACCACAGAATCTCTGGTTGCAAACTTTTTCAAAAAATGAAGGCGATGCTAACTAACCTACTGCAGAAAAGAAACACACTACTGAAAGGAAACTACGATACATATAATACATACTTACTTGTGCATGAAAATTTGATTTTCAATTGAAAAAAGGTTTCAGAAATTGCCCATGCACTGGAAACTCGAATTCTTCTCCATCCGTATTTTTTAGAAGATAAGAATCCTTACCAAATCTTTGTGAAATGACAAAAGGTCCAAGCCATAATGAATCAAACTTCTTGTGCTTTCCTTTATCTTCTTCTCTCACATTCCACTGAAGAACAAGGTCATCTGGTTGGAATTTTCTGTTGCTAGCCCTTTAGTCAAAAATATATTTCATCTTTTGCTGCAAATTTATGTTCTCCTTTTGGCTATCCTTTATGATTTCATCCAACTCGGCCAATTACATCATTCTGTCTTGCATATTGTCAGAAAGTTCTAACTATTCTTCTTGTATAAACTGGTATACTTGTTACAAATTATTAATAGGAATTCTTGATTTCATACCATATACAAGTTCAAATGGTGATTTGACTGTTGCCTTTTTTACTGTTATCCTGTCAGCCCGTAGTGCCAATTTCAATTTTGTACGTCACGCTCTCTTGTTCTTTTCAAGAGTCTTCTTCAAGATCTTCAATATACTTTTGTTACTAGACTCAGCTTGTCCATTTGCTTGAGGATGATATGGGGATGAATATGAAATCATTATCCCATACTTCTCACAGAAATCTTTTATCTCATCTGATCTAAAACACATGGCATTATCGATCACTAACTTTGTAGGCACACCAAATCTGGTCAAATTATTTTCCATTAGGAATACAGTTACCACCTTACTTGTTGCCTTTTTCTGGGGATAGCTTCAATCCATTTCATAAAATAATCTATGGCTACAAGTATCCAACTGTGTCCACCACTGGATTTTTCTGAAAATTCACCCATAAAATCAATTCCCCACATAGAAAAAGGAGCTTAACAACAAAGCTCCTAAAAATTTTAGCTTATTTGTGAGCCTTTGACATGGCTCACATCTTTTGACAAATGCATGAGTGTCTTTGAATAAGCTGGGCCAAAAATATCCAGCCCTTAGGACTTTATGGGCAGTAGTCTTGGCAGAAAAATGACCTCCACATACTCCAACATGCATCTCATTTAACACTTACTCAGATTGGCTTTGGTCTAAACATAATAATAATACACCATTTCTATCTTTCCAATATAAATCTCCTTGTACTAAGGTGTATCTCTGAGCCTATAATCTGAGACTTCTCTTTTGGTTATCTGTCATAGCATTAGGACGCTTGGCATTCTTCAAGAAATATACAATATTAGCGTAAAATGGTTGTTTCTCTATACTTGTAATTGTTTGATCATCTATCTCTGTATGATTTACTTGTACTAAATCCAAGTTCTCATTTGTCATGAGTTTTTCCAAACCTTGACCTCTCACCAATTTTGTAATGTGGATTTCTAAGTTGAATTCTTGAATTCAATTAATCCACTTACATCTCTTATCAATCACTTCTAATTGGGTAAGAATGTCTTTACTGTTGCATGAGGAACATATGCCAACACCTTAGCACAAACTAAGTCTTTGCAATCTTGCATTTTGCCTTGTCATTTTGCACCTTCAAATCCTTGAATTATTTGTCCTCATTAAACCCTCCTTATAGATGCATATTGCCTTGCATGTTGTCATTTTGCATTTAGAACCTTTCAAAACTTTGCAAACTCCCAAAAATTCAAGTCTTAGAGTTACACATTGTGTTGTTGGAAGAGTATCTTGACTTTGTTTTAAACTTTTCCCTTTGTCCTTTTTATAATTAATTCAATATCTAATCTTTGTCATGATAGGTTTACCATGTCATTTATCCTTTAATTTTGTCCTTTTGATCCTCAAAAGTCAAGGCCCTATTTCAGTTTCCTAAGGTCATACTCTTAGGTTTGCATTTCTAAGATTTTTCTGAAGTCCAAAAATTCCAAAAAAAAAGTTGCATATTGCATACCCTAAGTTGCATTTTAAAAGTCCAAAGTCCAAACCCAGTTTGCATAATCATTCAAAAAAATTCAAAAGCCTTCAAAATAAAAGATCAATTTGCATTTTGCATATCCAAAGTTGCATATCATTTCAAAAATATTTAAAATCCCAAAAACAAGGTTCATATTTCATATATCTCGTGTATCCTTACTTGCATATATCCATCATGTCACTTGTAACAAGGTATCAAAGGCAAGGTTCTTATCACCCCATGTATATTTCAAATGAGAGCGCACAAGCATTCTTTGACCCAATACAAGGTATACCTTTACAATCACAAGGTTTTGACCAAAACATCATGATGTACACCTCAAGAGATGAAACTCAAACATTTCTTAACCCAAGGCAGAGGGCATTCTCACAATTAATCACATCAATCTCATTCACACTTGATTCAAAAGTTGGAAGAAAAATTGGCTAAAGTGGAAATCTTGAAGCAAAAAGTAGACAATATTGAAAGGAATGATAAAAAGATGTCTAAACTCCTTAAATTCCCAAGGGAACATTTTGGGAAAGTTGACATAGAGGATCCCATTTAGAAATCAAAGAAACCAAATCTTCTTTCACAAATAAATGAGGCGAATAGATTACAAGCGTTAAACACAAATTTTGATCATGTCCAAGAGTGAAATTTGTTTGATCAAAGTCCAAATTAATTTTAATTAAGCCAAACATCATTCAGTCAAGTTCCAAATCAACCTTCCAACCAGAGTGTGGCATAATTCAACTAGCTCCACCACCTAATTATGAACCAATTTTCATTCCAATGCGATCAAGTGCTCCTCAAGTAGCCACACAGCCCTTTTTGCCAATCATACAAATGAGACAATCAATACAAGGTCACAAAAAAAAATTTCCTCCAATTGAATCACATATCAATGAGCCTCTTTTTGTGTCCTCAATTACACCAAGATTACCTCAAGAAAACACATGTTCAAATATCCCATCTTTTGGGCACCAATAAAACATAATCAATGAACAACCTATTGTGGCACACATTCAATCAACAAATATTTTCCAAAATGTAAACATTCATGTGGTATCATCAACAAGATTACCCAAGAAACAAAAACCCCAATCCAAATCTTTAAAGAGTTTGTTTCAAAAATTGTTCCATGTGGATGAAGAACAAGAAAACAAAAATAATATGCCCATGTCTAGCAAAGCCCCATTCCAAAGCAATCGCATGGATGACACACTCATTCCCTATCAAGGCATTGATTGACCTCCAAGAAACATCCATGTCTCCCACCATTTCTTCATCCCCTCAAGCCTCACAAGAGCAATTTCCTCCATCTCCATCAAGTGACATATCTAATGGTGAAACCTTCAAAGGCCTATCCATAGAAGAAATCTAATCTAGTCCTCTTCATAACCCAAGTACCTTCCATGATTCATAAATTCTTGAACAATTGTCACCATGTCCTCCAATTTCAACCAAGCACATTCAAGAGAGTCCCATACAAATTCCATCTCCCTCATGTCAAAATATTGACCTCTTTCCAAATTCCTCCTTGCATATTCAAAACCATACCCCATGTCAAGAGGAGGAACAAAAGCATGAAGAAATGAGTCCTAAAATTAATCAAGATCAAGATCCCAATAATGAAAGATCCCCTCCAATTATTGACCAAGATCCTATTTCCCTTGAAAGTCATGATGATCCCATCATCCATGTGCTTCCTATACAAGATGATCCCCTTCCACCTCAAGAACAAAGTGTCCTCCCAAGTCCCATTGTCATTTCACTCCCTAAACAAGATCATGACCTCCCTTCCATTCTTCCTAATGATTCCATCAAAAATCAAGAGCAACCTACCATTAAAATGGAATTCAATGATCTCCTTCTAAGTCAAGATCAAAAAATCCCTTCACCTTCATGTCGCCCACAAGATCTCATCATTCCTCTAGATCCTCCTCAAGATCTCTTAATTTCCTTGTCCTAATCCTCCATATCTCCCACAAGATCCTATCCATCTAGATGATCCTATCATTTCTCCTATTCCATCACAGGATCCCATTATTTCTCCTAATTGCCCTCATGATTCAAGCACCTCTATGAAAGTTTTTTGTGAACCCCATACAAGTGAAATAGGTTCCTCCACTTCCATCCAGTCTTATCCACTTCATGATCCTATAAGTCCTTCCATATCATATACACCTCAAAATAACAGATTTGCATCTTGTAGAAAATGTCCTATTGGTCAAAGAATGCATTATCAAGTTAAAGGATTAGCCCTCCATGCAAAAGGTATATTAAAATCCTTTCATATGAAAGAAAATTTTAATGGTCATGGCCTCAATAACAAAGCTTAATCTCAAGATTTTGGTTTCCCTTCCAAATCAAAATCCAAACATATACCTCCTTCAACCCTTCCATCCATCTTAGGTCCATATATTGTTCCATCCACTGGCTTACAATCCACTTACCCTTTCCCACATGCAGATCAACACAAGCACACACCTTAGAGAACCTTCCACCCATCAAAAAGGCCTCCATATCCTTCCTATCCATCCATGAATCCCATTCATTTTTCCCATCAATTAGGATGCCAAACATAAAGTCCATAAGTCAAGTAATCCAAATG
>MU225676.1:0-11530 GCA_018584345.1 Thuja plicata | reverse complement strand
AAAAATAAATCCTTACTTGAGATAAGTATTGTACCTCTAAAATGTGAATAAATATCTTTGTGCAAAGCATTGCAGTCTTTCTAGAATGTGAATAATATCTTTGTGCAAAGCATTGCAGTCTTTCTAAATTTAAATAACATAAAATACTAGCAAATAATATTTCTGTTTAATGGAATAATATCTTTGTGCAAAGCATTGCAGTCTTTCTAAACTTAAATAACATAAAATACTAGCAAATAATATCTCTGTTTAATGGAATAATATCTTTCTAAAAAAATTTAGCAAACAAACTACTAAAGAATAGAACAAATAATATTTCTGTTTAACGGATACTAATGCCAAAACAGTACAAATTTCCTGTAAGTGCAAAGTTTTTCTGTTGACGACATCTCCATGAGGGGTTTCCATTAAGTGCACTTCCATTCAGTGTATACTGTACTTGGCTGGATTCATTTGGGCATAAGTTTATTATTACATACTTCCAATTCAACATGAAATTAAGATAGCTACAGAGGTACATAAAAACATATTACATAATTCTATTTGCCAACACCATTTAAAATATTGCAGAACCATCTCATTAAAACAACATAAAGAGCAAAATGAATATTTGTATCCATACTCATTAATTCCTTTCTATGTACAATAAAAAAAATTATGGAGCAAAATAGCATAAATGCTTTATTTATCTGTTTTCCCCATAGATGAGCCTGCAGGACAACTATTAATCATCGAAAACAATAATAATATCTTGTTGCTTCAACACCTGAAGACTAAACTAATAGGATGATGGATACCTCTTTTATAGTTTTGGGGTTGAAGAAGCGATATATTTGTGGACTTGGAAAAAATATGTTGTTGAAAAAGAAAGGGAAAAAAGATCCTAGTACAATGGTTAAACAAAATTTACTGAACAATTTGACTTAAAACAAATCCAAAGAATATCACAGATCTTTAACAAAGATATTAAACCAACCCAACCAACTAACATAACAATAAATACTGTTTGAATAACTTCCTACCTTTTCTGTAGGGTTGCTATTCCTTCCTTTTCCTCGACCAGCTCTTTGATCCGATCCGCTCAATGCTATCAGTGGTTTCCATATGAATCTCTACCTATTTTCCAGGAAGGGTTTCCTACATTTATCTAGAGCTAGAGCCTGAACAAGCAAAACAACATTACCACAGAATAGCAACAATATGCCTCAAAGAAGCAAATCCATAAAAATAGATCAGCTAACATGTATAGAAACTTTGGAATGAGAAGCTATCAGATAATTGCAAATTTCAGAAAAATCCAACAAAAGTAGATGAATTAGCTCTGGCTCTATCCCCCAAATCAAAAGAATGTTATTGGCTCTACGCCCCCAAATTAAAAAGGAAACCCTCTTACCGACAAAACCCTCTAAAAAAATTTAAAAGGAGAAAAAAGAAAATCACACACCACAAGGCTTTTCTCCAGGTACATTTTGTGCATTCCCAACTATCTTGGTGAAAACATAATCAAACAAAATGGAAAGGACTGATGGATCTTGCCTCAATCAGGGTAGTTGTACCCCATGAAAAGAAGCCCAAAGTATCTTTACATGTTAGCTGATCTATTTTTAGGATTTGCTTCGTTGAGGCATATTGTTGCTATTCTGAGATAATGTTGTTTTGCTTGTCCAGGCTTACGGCTCTGGCTCAGGAGAAATGTAGAAAACCCTTCATGGAAAATAGGTGGAGATTCATATGGAAACCACTGATAGCAGATGAATTAGCTCTGGCTTTATCCCCCAAATCAAAAGAATTTTATTGGCTCTACACCCCCAAATTAAAAAGGAAACCCTCTTACCACAAAACACTCCAAAAAAATTTAAAAGGAGAAAAAAAATAATCACAGACCACAAGGCTTTTCTTCAGGTACGTTTTGTGCATTCTCAACTATCTTCGTGAAAACATAATCAAACAAAATGGAAAGGACTGATGGATCTTGCCTCAATCTGGGTAGTTGGACCCCATGACAAGTAGCGCAAAGTAGCGGAAAATTCAACGCTGAGAATTGCTGTGGAAGAAAGTAGCGGAAAATTCCTGTGGTAAATGCAACAATGTAGTAGTCCTGAGGTGGCGGGTTAGCACACCAGAACAGAGTAGCTCTGACCAACATGGATAGAGAGACGATATGTTTTTCCTGAATAAAAAGAACCCAATTCATGAAATTGAGATTGGATACAGAGTGACCAGATGCCTTACAAATTTAACAGGGATGATTCAACAATACCAACGAGATCTTACCTTGATTCACTGTTAATGAATAGCCATTTGGAAGCTTTCCTTCGGTGTACTTACGGGCTGTCTGCTTCGTGTAGATCATCCTTCTCCAAATAGATCTGCAATCACAAAATAAAAAATATATTAGGTCATCGCCAAATTAAAATCGATTAAGTGATGATAATTACTGGCACGCGATAAAACTATCATCAGCCATCACAGGTGAATAGCCCTACTACCATTTATATATTCCCACCACTGCACTTACAAGCTGCTTCGTAGGAGAAGGGGAACCGAATAGGGATGGAAATAAAGACAAATTAAACTCAGAGATGAAAATAAACCCAAATTAAAAGCAGAACAAAAAGAATAAAACTTAAAACCCTGATAACAATGTATCTGTGCCTACACACCAAAATAAACACATTAAAAGGAGAAGAAAAAGCCTAAACTCAAACCCTAATGACAATTAAAGACATAGCCAATTCCAAATACCAAGCGGGCAAAGGCATGGCGAAAAGCTAAGCAAACCACTGCAAAGAGATTTTCTCATGCTCACTGCCAGAGCCGAAACACCCTGCCAAGGCCTCAGAATTTCTGATGCACATTCACTCGATGAATACACAAACCTAAAGCCCACAATATATTATATAGAGAAGCAGTAAACGGTCTTCTCTGAAAATAACCGAAAAAGCTTAACAATCTTATCTGGGAAAAAAACCAAAAACGCTTAAAAATCTTCTCTGAAAAAAGTTGAAGAAAAAAAGCACAAACGATTAAAAATCTTCTCTGAAAAAAGCTTCAGTAAAAGCTTTTCGTCCATGACACGTTTCCTATGATCTGGCTATGCATTTTTATTGTTATGATAAAGCTTAAAAAAACGTAACTGTTTTTTTTTTTAAATTAACTTTTTCAACGGCTCACCTTGTTAAAAATGAATGCATATATTTACGCTCACGGCTTTCCTTCTCTTAACAAAATCAACTCATTTTTCAATCGTAAGGCATTAAAGACAGTGTAAGACGATTGCATTAATCTTGGTCGCTCGTTTTGGACGTTTGCCTTTCATTTATTATTGATTATATTTATTTTTAATATTTAATAGATGTTCCTTTTTCTAGTTTTCTCTTCACCGAGTATGTCTTTTTTGCATGAGTTGTAGCCATGAGATCCACCAATTTTTCTTGTAGATTTGCTACATTTTTAGGTATATTGCATGGAATGGAATACAAAAACTTTACATATTCATAACTCATTGTGTAGGTGAGTTTTGATTTGGTATATGTGTTTTGTTTGCAGGCATAAAATGAAGGGAAAAGGGATTGATAAGTGGAGAGATTTGGTATGGTGGTGCCCTCATTCATGTGTCGACTGCTTCCTCCATTGGTTTTCTTGTCAGATATCTGATACTTTTCGAAAAGTAATACTTGTTGCTTTTTTCAACAAGATTGCAAACGTAGTTTGCTCGAAGCTCTTATTTCTTTTTTTACTGCTATGCTTTTGGGGAAGATTGTGTGTAAGTTTTTAGCATCAACGTTTCGGATCATACTCCATGATCCATCATTTTTTTACTCTATGATCCATCATCAGGATGAGAGAGCTCAAGAATGAAAAAATGATGGATCATGGAGTATGATCCGAAACGTTGATGATAAAAACTTACACACAATCTTCCCCAGAAGCATAGCAGTAAAATTCATGGATTGTGGAAATCTGTTACTCTTATTTCTTGTTCATAAGATTACAGTGGTTAGTTAAATATTCAGTTTTCTTTGAGGCATTTTATCAAACAATTCAATACCCTCTGTACGTTTCGAATAATTCATCTTTTATTCTTAAGAAATGGTAATCATACTGTGTTTATAATTGTATGTGGCTTTCATTGTTTTGACATTCTTCTTATTTGGGTATTGTGGTCAATGCTTCGGGTGCTATTTAGCACAGATCATTAAATGAGTTTGCACATTTAATGAATTTTACCCTCGGCTTTTCGGTGTTCTGCATGCGAGTTCAAGTAGCTTGTCAATAGTTACCATATCTATTTGCATTGCTCTTTCCAATTTCTTCTCTTTGGAGGAGATTGGTAAGGTTGGGTCTGACAAGGAGATCAAACAAACACAAATTATGAGGGAGATTTGTATTCCATGTTGTCTATTATGTTTCACTGCGCACCATTTTTAAGCAAATCCTTTTGTAATAACACAATGGTTGTTGAACCTCCATTGCTTCTACCCATTGAGTTGTGCGTGAATGGTTCTTTCCATGCTATCTTCAAAGAGGTCTGTCTACTCTTCAGGATTATTTTTAGTATAATGCATGTGCCAAAGACATTAGTGTTATTTTATTTTTTTTCTTATCAAGGTTTATTTTTTTTTTATTTTTTCAATTCAGAGATATTTCCTTCAGGAATTTATATTTTTGAGTATGATGCATGTGCCAGAGACATTTAGTGTATTGTACTTTTTTTTCTCATCGGGTTTGTTTTTTATTTCAATTTTGAGATGTTTCCTTAACCACAAAAAAAATCCAAATTTGTCTATATTTCTTATTTCAGTCTTTTTTGAAACATAGAAAGGGTCACAATTTCAACATTTTCTTTGTTTTAGTGTTATTAGGGTTATGGTGTTGCTGCCAAGAACATGACCTAGTTTTTGCCAGGCTAATTGATATGGGTTGCACGACAAAAATGGTTAAAGTAGTTAATACAAATAGTCTAATGAATAGTAATATTAGTACACAACAACCTCATGATGCTATTTTCTGATACTAAGCTTTATATTGGACATGCTATGTAAATATAATGAATAAGTCTCGCGACTAGTATATAAATGTAGCTTAGCAATCAACCAAGCCACTTTCTATCTAACAGACAAAATGCATATCCTAGTCACAGCAGAAGATTTAGTTAACGCAGATTCTTTTAGTAAATTTGAATGCATTATCCAAAATCAAAACCTTGCGTGGAATCGGTAGATGGAGGAGCCAAGTTTAGCTAAAATAAGTTGCTAGAGTTATGTCCGTTGTAGTCAACTTTAGAAGTTAAGAACGGTTCAAATATGCAATTCAAATGTTGCCCTAGTATAACCCTACACTTGAAGAGTGCCAAAAACATATGTGTTAAACTATGGCATTATTTTTTGATCAACAAAACATTTTCAAAACATATGTGTTAAACTTGTATATTCGAGTGGTTGATAGAAGTGTTCCTTGACAATTATGTTGATGGTGTGAAGCATTTTAACAACATTAGCCATTACCAGTATTTTACTTTGATTTACTTGCAGAATTGCAAAAGTATTAATATTCCTCTAGATATGAAGGATTCGAGAGAACGATGCATCTTATAGTTTTGACAAATGCTTTGCAGGAAGACCATGCCTCTATTGTTGATGGATGGAAAGCAATGGGAATTAATGTGTCATCATCATACAGAAACATTAGCATGAATAATACCTTTTTTAATAATATATAGGTTTTCTCTTTTCTTTATTTCCATGTTGTATTATTGCTACCATGAGTTTAAAAGAGGTAGTTGTTGTTACTTTATATGTCTAAGAAAACTCACAGACTTAAGCTATGAAGATAGGAATTTGGTGTTATTTTTTTCCTACATCCAAAGGTTGATAAGAAACTCACTTTGTTAGTTCACAGATAAAATGTACCATTACTCTATGTGTGTATCTATAGTTTTATACTTTTGTAACTGTCAAACTAAATTATAATAGACAATATACAGTGTGTGTTTGAAACCCTTTTTTCTGTGGCAAAGTTCATCTTATTTTAACTGTCGTATTTGTTTCTGCCAAGAATAGGACCTAGTTTTTCCCAGGGTAATTGATATGGGTTACAAGACATAAATGGTTAAAGCAATCAATACATATAGTCTAATGAATAGTAATATTAGTACACAATAGCCTCATGATGTTATTTTTTGATACTAAGCTTTATATTGGACATATTATGTAAATGTAATGAACAAATCCTACAACTAGTATATAAATGTAGCTTAACATATCAACCAAGCCACTTTCTATCTAACAGACAAAATGCATATCCTATTCATAGCAGAATATTTAATTAACGCAGATTATTTTAGTAAATTTCATTGCATTATCCAAAATCGAAACCTTGTGTGGAATTGGTAGATGGAGGAGCCAAGTTTAGCTAAAATAAGTTGCCAGAGTTATGTTCATTATAGTCATCTTCAAAAGTTAAGAATGGTTGAAATATGTAGTTCAAATGTTGCCCTGGTATAACCCTACACTTGAAGAGTGCCAAAAACATATGTGTTAAACTATGGCATTGTTTTTTGATCAAGAAAACATTTTCAAACATTTGTGTTAAACTTGTATATTCGAGTGGTTGATATAAGTCTAATCCTTGACAGTTATGTTGATGGTGTGAAGAATTTTAACAACATTAGCCTTCAAAAGTATTTTACTTTTCTTTATTGGCTAAATTGCAAAAGTACCAATAGTCCTCTAGATATGAAGGATTTGAGAGAAGGATGCATCTTATAGTTTTGACAAATGCTTTGCAAGAAGACTATGCCTCTATTGTTGATGGATGAAAAGCAATGGGATTGAATGTATCATCATCTTACAAAAATGTTACCAGGAATAGTGCCTGTGTTAATAATATATAGGTTTTCTCTTTTCTTTATTTCCATGTTGTATTAGTGCTACCATGAGTTTAAAAGAGGTAGATGTTGTTACTTATATGTCTAAGCAAACTCACAGACTTAAGCTATGAAGATAGGAATTTGGTGTTATTTTTTTCCTACATGCAAAGGTTGATAAGAAACTCACTTTGTTAGTTCACAGACAAAATGTACCATTACTATGTGTGTGTATCTATAGTTTTATACTTCTGTAACTGCCAGCCTAATTTATAATAGACAATATGCAGTGTGTGTTTAACACCTTTTTTCTATGGCAAATTTTGTCTTATTTTAACAGTTGTATTTGTTTTCGCGGCTTATAAGGTGGATACTTTAGAACACTTTGTCAAAATTCAAGTGATAGAATAGTTGGCTTACAAGCTGATTATTTGAGGGAATTTGTTATAGTAAAGCTCATGTTTGAAGATTTTGAGTTCTATTTGCATGTATTTCCCTCATCTATTTTAATCTTATGACTGCAGTTTAACATTAATGTACAGATCTAGAATCCATTTTCCCAACTCAGAATGATATTGTCAAAGTGGCCAAACATGGTTTGTATAATGAAGGATAAATAATTTAGTATGAATGATAAATGTCATTACATTTTGAAAATTTACGTCAATTGAGATTTTTTACTTGTTTGAGAATAATTATAATTAACCTACCATGTTCTTAGCTCCCTTTATGTTTTCTACTCCCTAATGATACACTTTTACCCTCCTCACCATAACTTGGTCTCATTTTATAAGGCAAGTTACAATGTCAATTGTTGCCTTCAAAAACAAACATAGTCAAATATGTAGTGTACCATTAGGTAAATCATAGTAATATTTGTTCAACAAAATGGTAACTCTATCTCCTAACCATAATCTTGACAAATGATGATAGTGTACTCTTATATCTATTAATTTAGTTTGTAAATTTATCCATAAGATTACATGGCTTACACATGATGCGAATATACAAAAAAAAAAGGAAAATACTTCGAGACCCAGCATACATTAAACTTGGAAAATTCATGTTGCAGAAGTATGATTATTCAGAGTGTGAAATACTTGGTGACAATGAAACTTTGGGAGATGCAATAAAACACATTACAAGCCAAAGAAAAAAGTCGACTGCTTCCAGCAAAGAAGCAGTTAGGGCAACGTTGATGGGACAACCTGCATGTCATGGATCCAAGGCCTACCCAATAAGATGTTGTAAGATAAAGGTAAATCCAACACTTGACGTATTACATCTCTTTTGACTGGTCCCACCCTGATGGGTAACGCAACTAACCCTTTTGATGATGTTACTTCTTCTTCATATGCCTTTATAGTTATTTTCCTTCTTAGATCTATAGCATGTTCTGAAAAGCCCAATGTTGTTACAAGTTTGAGAGTACAAATATTCAAACCAACGCCTCCATCTATCAAGACATGTTTGACTCTATGCTATGTATCAAAACCTCTATGTGCAAAGGTTGGTTATGAGAATGGTTTATCTATTTATCATCTTCCTTGGAGAAAGACAGATAGTGAGGGGAGGTCAGGTGACCCACAATTGTTTTGAATTGATCAATTTATCAAGGTCTTTTGGCACGGTTGCCTCCAGAAGGACAGTTTCAAGAATCTCCTTGTATGATGGGGAGATTTTGAGCAATTCTAGAATAGAAATTTGAGCGAGTGTTCGTTGTAACTGATCAACCAAGTTATAGTTCACCATTGAGATTGATGAGACCAATTGTTTTGATGTTGAAGGCTTTGTTGTTGTGGGTTGTTTTGATGATGAGGCTATTCCTTTGAGAGTAACCTTGGACTGATTTCTAGTCACAGCATTGGCAAATTCAAGTTCTTTCTTATACTTTCAATAATGATAACTTTGGATGACTGGTCACCTAGTCTGAGCATATGGATCACATTGTTGTTATTAGCGTAGGTGTAGTTCACTTTGGATTCTTAGTTCTTTGATTATTCTCCTTGTTTATAAGAGAGAAGAGGTTGTTTTAAAGCTGTGTGATCGCTATTCGAATGATGTCTGTCAATGGTGATAGTTTCGTTATCAATCAAGTCTTGTATCACATGTTTTAATTTCATGCATTCATTGGTCAAATGTCCCTTATTCTTGTGATATTCGCAAAAATGGTTATCATTCCACCACTTAGGCTTGACTATTGGTTCCCAAGGCTTTGAGTCTTGTAATGTGATGATCTTATTGGCCAATAACATCTTCAATGCTGCTTCAAGTGGTTCCCCTAGAGGAGTAAAGTTGTGCTTGGGTTTAGGTATCCATGGTGTTTTGTCTTTGTTCGTGTCTTGGTTAGTTCTTGGAGTTGATGGAACATTTGGATTGTTCTTAGCATCCTAAATGCTACTAGATAGATTAAATATTGGTTCTTTAGGCTTGAAATCTAATGATTCACCACCCCATCATTGACCACATGTTATTTCTTATTCCAATATTTGTTCTTGTCCTTGTGATTGTTTTTGTTGGGAATGTTTGAGGGTTTAGCATCTTTATACAAGGTAAGCTCACCATTCTTCACAAGAACTTCTTCAATTCAGATAGTGCTTTCTACCAATTTATCAAAAGCATCATAAGTTTGCATTTGGAGTGCGTAGTTCATTTTGGGTACCAATTTACTGATAAAGATTTATATCTTCTCTATTTACGGGATTTTTCTAGGATACCTTGTGAATATCTTTCTCCATCTTTGGAGGAATTTGACAAAAGATTCGTTGTTGGATTGTTTGGTGTTACACAGGTTCAACATGGTGATGATGTGTAAGATGTTATAGGAGTATTGTTGGATGAATTTTTGTACGAGCTCCTCAAATGTCTAAATACTTGGTGAGAGCTTAGTGAACCATTCTAAAGCTTGACCTTTGAGGCTTCGGGGAAAGAGTCTCATTAGGTATGTTTGTTCATACATAAATTCCATGCTAAGAGTGCAAAATTCTCTTACGTGATCTTGAGGGTCACCATTTCTGTCATATTTTTCATACTTTGGGAGGAAATGGTGGCATGTATAGAACTCTTTCAAATGGAAAAGTACATATTTACTCTAATGAATACTTGTTGGAAGATCGTTCCTTTGTTTTCTATAGTTCTCTGAGTTCACGCCTCATGTCTTGCAATTGTTGGTTGAGAATAGTGACATGAGACTCTTCCTTGTGTTGTATTAGTCTCTCAACGTCAAAATTTGGAGGAAGTTTGACCCCATGGAGGCTAGATGCATGAAATACCTATATTTGTCTAACTTCATGAGCATTTGCATCATCTTTTGGAAATGCTTGTCATATTGACATCTTCTGATTTCTTCTTCAATAGGCTCTTCAATTGTGAAAGAACCTCTACTGTGGTGGCTATGTCGGCCCTGACTAGATCCCAAATCAAATCCTGACATGTTTGATTCTTTGTGATGTTTAGTATGAAATGATTGATATTGAGGACCAAAGATGTGTGGGGTAAAAATAGTCTTGAACCTACAACACCAACACTCAATAAATCATTACATTAGGGATTAGCAACATGATAATCAAATCATAATAATCAAACCACCTACTAAAATTGACTTATTGCTTCATATTTAGGGTGAGTGTAATCCATGAAAATTACTCTCATATCATAAGCATATAGATTTGTAACTTGACTTCCCTAAAATGGAATATTCAAGTGAGCATGATGCAATGAATGCATTCTTTGCTCCAAGATTTTGATTAACCAGGCAAATGTTTAAACTAGAAATTGAGATCATAAGCTAGAAATGAAGCTAAATGCAAGATTAAACTGGAAACAAACATGATGCAAGAAAACAAGATTATGAAGTTAAGCTAAGAGCAATTCATACCATAAACCCTAGATGAAATTTAGCATTATGATGTTACTATGAAAATTGTGGATATGAAACAAGCTTGAGAAGCTTGATTTCATAGAAATCCCAAGAGAATGAGTGGTTTGGATTCAAACTTGGTGAGAGGTTGAGATTCTTTCTCCCTCAATCCATGTGAGCTTAATCCACGTGATTAGTCATTGATTGGTCAAAGTTGTGTTTGTTTGGTTTTGGAAGAGACAAAATAGCAATTTCCCCTTTTAATTAGGAATTGATGCACACACGTGTTGAATGGGTTCACTTAATTTTAATGTGTTAGGACTTTTAATTAAATGACTTTGATTTACCAATTTAATAGCCTTGATGCTATGATTTGAGATGTATTTGATTTTTGATTAAAAGATTTTTTTAATTATGCAAGCATGTTTGATCAATTTTTCTCACATAATTAGGCCTAGTATTTAAATGCCTTTGATTAGGTTTATAGGTGAATTAATCAAGATTAGGGGCTCTTAGTTTACTAGACCAATTTTAGGTGATTACAGAAGCCAACCATAATCAATTCCATGTTGGAATTAATGGGAAGTAGTACTGAGAGGAGAGAGGTGAATCAGTACCTCTAAAACTTTTAACACCTTTCACAATTCATCATTAGTAATCATTCAATTTTGTATTGCCAACCATTACTGTTATTCTTTCTTATGCATGTATTGTTTGTTCACAATCTTTAATAGTTTTCAACAGTCATAGAAACATTCATGAAAATGATAAACACATAACACAAGATATGGTATCGCAGAAAA
>MU225675.1:789376-801693 GCA_018584345.1 Thuja plicata | reverse complement strand
CACAAGAGGGAAGTACCAACTCTAGGGCCAACATGATCATATGATTATATATGAAATATTATGTCAAAAGGAAATGCCATCATTACTTAAAGGAAATAGAAATACAACACAATGGAAGAAAGACACGTAAGAGTTACTAAGAAGAGTCTTTTTGGGTCGGTATCACAAAGAAAAAAAAGTATAGGTGTCTACCAGTTTGCATCATCCCAAGCGGACAACACAAAGGCACATTTACAAATAGTATCACATGCACAACATAACATGTAATGAGATATAGAAGAAGAGAGATACAAATAGAAGAATACGTACACAATTTTTATTCCATTATCACCTTACGCCAAAAGAGAAAACAATGGTCTTTTAAAGAAATGTAAACAAAACATATAACAAGAAACACATCATGGGGAAAGCACATTACAACATGCAAACACACAAAATCCACCGCACAAGAGGAGCTAATCAAACATATCGCTTTCCCCCCTATCTCAGTCTATAGTGTTTAGGGAAGGTGGGAAACTTGCAAGAGGAGAAATGTCAAGCACATTAGATGGAACAATAGCTAGTTCCAAACAAGGACCATGTTGTGAAGATAGGTCATTGTGTTCATTACTAGGAGTGATAGATAATTGTTGTGAAAGAAGAACTGGTATATCATGATCAATATCAATAGTCTCATACATGTCATCATAATCACTAGCATGAATATCATTGTTAGCATTACTAACATCATCATCAAGAGTATCTTCACCATCTAGATTAATTATAATAGAATCCAAGATACGAATAACATTGTCATGTTTTTTAATTTTTAAATTTGTTTAAATTCACTTCCTCCATAGGCTCAAGCATGGGTTGGTAAAAGGGAAGCAAAGCATGAGGATGTGTATGATGTGAAACAATATTTTTAGAACCACATTGATGGGCTCTAGCACATTTCATGCAATGACGATCATGGTCATGACGGTTATGTTTGGTCTTGCTAGAAAATTGGGTTGAAATAGGATACATCAACATTGGTTCCTTTTCTTCTTTGGGAAGAAGAAGTGAAGGAGCCACACTAGATTGAGAGATGATAGGAAGAGGATGCAGATAAACAATAGGAGGTGGAAAAGAAGCATGCAAAGGATGTATAGGTGGTGTAGGAAGAAGTCCACATCAAGGATCATCCTTAGGTTTTCTAAGTTCATAAATCTTTTTAATCTTGTAGTTTTGGTATGATCAAAAGAGATAATCAGGATGGGTTTGAGTTGGTTGAGGCATGGAAAGCCAAAATAAATCAAGGTCAACTGATTCTTGAGGCATAGAAGGTTGATAAAGACTATGGTTAGTAGTCATGATCTCTCCATTATGAGGAAATTTAACACATTTATGGATAGCAGAAGCTAGGAATTTCATGGAGGTAACCAAGGAAGATCAAGTTTGACTTGAAATTGATCAAAAGTAGGAATGACAGTGAAATTAGCATCTAAATTTTTACCACCAACTTCCACAAGAAATGAAATGGAACAATGGGAAGGATAAAGGAAACCATTGCAAGTTTGAATCAAGACATCAAATTTATCATAAAAATATTTTTTCAAATGTTTACTAAAAATATGCTCTTTTGTTATCACACTCACCATGCAAGTAGGATCAACAAGGGTACCATGGGAGGAATTTTATTAACGATAGCAACAATGTAGAGAGGAGCATCAGGTGCTTTAATTGTCTCAGCAGAATCAAAGGTAATGCAAGACTGAGG
Source organism: Thuja plicata (assembly GCA_018584345.1). Lineage (NCBI taxonomy): Eukaryota > Viridiplantae > Streptophyta > Pinopsida > Cupressales > Cupressaceae > Thuja > Thuja plicata. The sequence continues at coordinate 799,952 of MU225675.1, read as the reverse complement.
AGGAGGTTGAACTTAAGGTTGGACATGTTCAACTTGGTTAACAAAATGATTGGCTTCATCAAGTTTCTCATCATAGTCAATGCACTAGGAAGAAGAAGGTTGATCAATAGTATTGGTTGAATGAGATGGAAAATGATTAGTGTAGATTTGCAAATTTTTATTAGGAGCTAGAATTGATTTTTTTCCATTGTTGAGATCAGTATCTACATATATAGCATCAGAATCAATAAGGTCTTGAACCACATTTTTCAATTGAAATCATTTCTCAGTATCATGACCAGGTTGACGATGGTATTGACAAAAAGATGTGGGATCAAAGTATTTGGACTTATATTTGGATGGGTCAATTGGGTTGATAGGAGGATTTTTTTAACACATTATAATTCATTAACTTCATCATCACATTATGAAAAGATTCATAAATTTGAGTATAAGTAAGAGTAGGTCTAAAAATAGAAGAGAAAGGAGCCAAACCTTTGGATGATGCTACCAATTTTTCATCAATAGTTTGGATGAATTGTTTATTTTGATGTAGTTGTTTGGCTTATGTTTTTTTTTGAAATTAGATGTGGCATCACTCTTATCTAAGGAAACATGATCCATTGGAGTGTTTCTCTCAAACTGACTCACTTGAAGTTGATAATGATAAGGTACTACAAACAATTATTGAAAGGAAGAGAAATTAGAAAGAAGTATCTTATCTCTAAAGTGTTTTTTGTAAATTAACAATAAAAATGTGTTGTTTAGAAACATCAGGCACAAGATAATAAATATGAGCATGCAAATTCTTAAATATACCAATGAAATCACTAACTTTTTCTTTAACAGCTTGTTTACAATGCATTAAATCAATCAAAGAAAGTTGAGGACCAATGTTGTTTTGAAATTGTCGGATGAAATCATTAGCAAGCTTGTGGAAATAATCAATGGAATAAGGAGGAAAATAAAAATACCATTACAAGGCTTTGTCTGGAAAGGTTCTAACTTACATTTTTTTCCATGAACCTATGGTCATGAGAGAAATTACTCCAAAAGGTTTGGAAAGTCTTGACACGAGTCACAGGATCACCCTTACCATTATAAGTGTTAAGATGAGGAATCTTAATACTTTGTGGGATAAAATCAAAGATAATATCTATAGACAAAGGACTAGCAATTTCACAAGTGGGAATGTTGAGCTTGGATTGAGTCATGTAAGCAATTGTTTTCTTCAAAGAAGACACAGATTGAGATAATCTATTGATAGTGGAATCAGTAGAAGAAATGGGAGGAGAAATATGAGACATGTTAAGAGCATTGTTGGAAATAGAGGGAATGTTTGAATATGAAAAATGAACACTATGATAAGTAGGCATAGATGAAGGCAATGAAACTGATGCAGAGACCTTAGGTGGACTTCAATCAATAAGTTTATGAGGGGCTCCATTTGTCTTGTAGCAACACCAAACTAACTTCTTCCATAGGATCATTCTCCTTGATCCAAGCCACACCATTACTATAAGATTGCACACATAATGTCTTGTGCCACCATCGTCTCTACATCATTGTAAATTATAAAATGTCCCTCAATCCATACACCCCCTCACAACATCTAAATCCCCTTACATAACCAACTTATAATGCATCCCTACATTGGAGTGCAAAATAACATCTTATTGTCCTCTTTGACATACTTATACACAATCACTCATAACCTTTAACTCCAATCAAATTTCCTCGATCGCTCTGGTCAGAGTTGGAAAAATTTGTCTCCCTCAAACATATCCAAAACTTAGTAAGATCCAACGGTTGAGTTGGGAGATACGACCCCCGCACTGGGATTGTTTTATTCTGAGACAATCTTTCATTCATACTTAATATGATCTTCCCAATATGATCACCTTCTTCTCAATATGATCTTCCCTGCATACAAAAATGTAATGGAACCTATAATACATTGTATTAGGTCTCTCCCACAAGAAACATCCACCATAGAAAGTGGGAGAGCCTAGATCATCGTGGAGGCTTCAAACTAGTTTTCTGATTGCACCAAATCAAAGACAGGGACAGTCAATGTAAATGATGACTTCCTCTGTTCAAAAATTCATAAAAACAAATAATACTTGTATGAAAATGATTAAGAACACAAGTAAATACTATATAAATCTAATTCCAAGAAGATTTTCACCCAAACCAAGGGTTTAACAATACCAAATAGAGGACTGTTCCTTACGGCAACAACTTGACTATTTGCAAAGAATTAATTTGTATTGACTCAAAAACTTCTTACATTGTCTTCCTTCGATGCAAACTCACTAGGAAACTTCCCTACATTCCCCTCCTTATAAAAATCATGCTCACCAATGCTAATAATCCATTTGAAATAGGTTGCAACTTCCTCAAACCGGTAACAGTTAGTTATGAGACTATTTTACAATTAGTTTATGGTTTATTTTATTGTCTAGTTGACAACCTAGTTGTCAAATTCGAAAACCTTACTCTTATTTATTGAATTAACCTTCCAAAATGTTTTAGGACTCTATCCTAATCTCTTAAACCCTTAATAAAACCCTCACAAAATCCTTCAAAGGCCTAATTTTGCCAATTAGGCAAATTTTATATTTTTAGCACCTTTAGTGCACTTGACTCTTTTAAATGGCTCTAATGGCCAACTTACAAATATCATGGATCTTATAGGTCATTAAACCCTTCATCTACCATAGGATCCCAAAGTGACCCCTAGGTACACTCTAATTCCCAAAATTCCATTAAGGCTTACATTGATTGATCCTTTCACAAAGGATTCACATATTAATCAAAACATCATTAAAATATAATTAAATGACCATTAAGGTCTTATTACATCAAAAGACCCAACATGGTCATTTTTATCCTTTGTTCCCCCCTAGGATCTATTCATTGACCCTAGTGTCCTCTTAGGCTTTTGTCCTTGGCCCTGGTGCTCCTGCACCAGAAACACATGGAACACTTGAAGGAATAGAAGGAATAATAGGATTGGGGAGAGTCACATGTGTAGGATTGGAAGTTTTGATTGAAGTTGTGATGAGAGGTGGAGCATAAATAGAGACGCTAGGAATAGAAATAAAAAATAGGCAAATAGGTTTCAACATTTGTAGAAGGTGGAACAAAGCCTAAATCTTGATCACATTATGGAATAGGTTTGACATTAGATTGGATAACATGAGAAAGGGTACACAAGAGGTTAATGCCATGTTTATCATGATGAATAAGCTTCCTTAAGAATTCTACAGCGTAGAGAGCCTCAAGATTATTATTTTCTTGATCTAGCAATTGTTAAAAAAATTCAAAGTCATGAGTAAGTTTTAGAAGATTTGTTCTCCATGGTAGGACTACGATCATTAAAACTCATCTTGTGGTCATTAAGATTCCTAGGAAAGAAAGAGGATTTGGGATCAAAGGAACCCATGAGGCTACAACTTCTTCTAACTGGAATACTATAAGATAGACTCAAAGTGATAGATCTCATACACGAGAATAAAAGGAAAGAGAGATGAAATGCAATTTGAAAAAAAAGATGCAAACCAAGCAAATTTAACTATCAAATTTAAGCACGTAATAAGAAGATATGAAACTAAATGCATGCAATGTAGAAAATATTTAATGTAAATATTGACTAACATAATGAATACAAAGTAGATCTAGATTAATGCAATGCATAGGAGAAATAAAAATGTAAAGATGCAAAGGAGATCACACAGAGAAGATCTAACTAACAAATCAAAAAGCATGCAAGCAGCGGGTTCACCAAGATGTGATATGGGTGAACCTACACACACAATGATGTAAATGTAATGAAAAAGAGATCTAACTAGATTCATATAATGAAATAAAGTAGATCTAGATAGAAAGGGAAATGTAACACCAAAATCAAAATGGAAAGGTTATGAGTTGAGTTCACCAAAACTGGATATGGGAAGTGGTTCTCAAGGGTAGATCCTCACTTCCCATATACATTGGAAGACCAAAATCCAATCCTTAGGCCAAATATCATTTGCACAACCCAAAAGGATGAAGGAGTACAAATGCAAGATCTAGCTAAAGGGGGGATTTATATGGTATTCCTTATATGTACAGAAATGTATGTATATGGAATGTAAAGTATGACAAACACTTATGCGATGATAACCAACAAGATGAAATATCAGATTTAATGCATTAAAGTAAATCCTAGAAGGAAATGAGGATGATGTAATCACCTTAACAGTTAGAAGAGGACAAGTGAGCTTCATATCTGGAAAGACCTATCAGAAAACTATTAGAACCTGAAACTGTTCTGGATCTAGGACCCTAAGACCTGTATCTTCAAACTATGAAAGTTGTAGAACCTAGGTAATATGACAACCTGAGATCCAATTAGACCCATTCCTCTAGGAATAGGTCTAATTCGACCTATCCCATGTAGTTCCAAAAACTACAAGGTTTTGTATTGGGTTTTTCACTTGTTCTGAATCTCCGTGAATCTGAATCTAAATCTTTGTCACCTGTTCCTGTGCACCAGAAAAATGGGAAATTTTTTTGGGGAAGGGGCTTTCCTTGGTCAAGCCCCTGTATAGGAATTAACATTGAAATGAAATAAGTAAAGCATGTAAAAACAAGACAAATGTAAGTATTCATCTTTCTTGTCAAACCCTCATGGATGGATGCGGATCCTATAAACCCATGAAGATGTATGAATTATTGCTTAAGATATGTTGTAGAATCAAGGATGTCTTCACAAATGCAATAGCTCTACACTTTACAAATCCTAGATCTGAAATATGTGTATGCTTGATCACTTGAATGGAGAAGACGAGGAAGAAGGAATGGATGTGGATCTTATTTATTTCTTGTGTATTCCTCTACTTAGCCACCATGGAAGAGAGAAACTTGCATCAATGAGAGAAGATTTCCTTTGAATGGAAGAAGACTTGGAGATCTCGAATTGGGAGCCTTGAAATATTGAATCTTGTTGCAGAGGCAACCCTAAAAGTATTAATTTACCATCATTATGGTTTTAAAATATGCACAAATGTAAGCATGAAATGCTAAATGGGTGAAGGACCCTGAAAGAGTTAAAAATCCAATCATTATTATCTAAATTTAGGCACAAGTTTAATTCAATGAGTGAAGAACCATAAAAACCCATGTAAAAGCAAGAAACAGTTTTTGGTCTTTAATAGATAGCCATGTAATCGAATAGAAGAGATCTTGGGAGGAGAATTGGTTACGGTAGCTTTGAGAGAGAAGATTAGGAGAGAAAATCCTAAATGGCTCTCTAGCGACAGTCAGAGAGCCATTCATTTGTAAAAGCAGAAATAATGATAATGGAATTGTTGTTAGTTGTTTTAGTCATCTCTCTATCTGTGATATTAATGTTGTTTATGAATCGGGTTGATAGATTTTGGTTTGGTTATTATTTTGTTATGGTTACGGTTCTTTGTGAAAGAACATAGCAGTGTTTAGAATTAGTTTTATGTTTCGTTGGTTATTCTACATTTTTGAAGTCAGTATTGAATATTCTAGCTTGTTATGTTTCAGTTTTGTGTGATTTTGAAGGAGGAATCAATGGGTTTTCTATCTATGTGTTTCATGGTTTGCAGAACAGTCCCGAATGGGATGAGGAAAGGGTTTATGGTGACAAAGAAATGATGCATGATGCCGAGTATTAGTTCTTGGTTGGGTTTAAGGTTGGAAATGGTTCCAAGAAACCGTTACAAGTATTCGTGTTTAGTGGCAAGCCAAGTAATCAAGGAAGGTGGCGGCCTTCGTGAACACCCGTGCGACTAGCAACCAGACTTGTGAGCTCTATGTGCAGAGTTAAGAGTTTTGAGAACAACCGCATGACATTATTTATCATTCCAGGGAAACAGTCGACGAGCCCATGTCTTGTGCTTTGCATTTGTATTGTGAAAAGGGTGGCAACGTATTATTATATATGTGCATGTTCAAGTGGAGACCATCCGCGTGGAATCTGAGAGAACACCATGTGTAGACAGTCATTTAGATAGAGATCCATGATAGATAAAGTTGCAGAGCTGGTTGAGTTCGATAGTTGAGAGGTGAGGGTATGTAGAGCTCAGTCTTTTTGTGGAAGAAAGGTGGCAGCCAAGAGTACTCTGTTCGACCCGCATTGTGATGGAGTTTAGTTTCGGTCCATGGGAGCCGCGAAGGTAATGTGAAGATTGGTAAGGTCTATTCGATAAAAGAACATGGAAGAAATAATTAAGTTGACACTTATGGTTTTAAGAGTATGGAAAGATATTATGTGGAGTTGTTATCAAGTTCATATATTGAGTTGGTGAGTTATTATTCAATGATGATTATGGAGTAGAATAAGCAGTTGATGCTGTTGTATTGTTAAGATGGGCATCGTTATTATTGTCTTTTTGGGAATATTGAAAGGTTGAGAGCCTCTACTCAAAATTTGTAAAGAAACCAAAGAAGAATATGCATATTTGAAGACCATCATGATTTCCTCTGCATCAAATCCAAAAGAACACTTGAAATCACCAATAATTGCTTGCACATAGATTTCTTGTAGGTAATTGTAGATGTCAAAATGAGGAGCTTAAATGTCATTTTATACTCATTCTAGGATAAAAATTCTAAAGATCAACAAAAATTTAAGAGTAGGAAAAGAAAAACCTCCACATCAGGTCTGAAGACCACTCAAAATTTACCTCCCGAGGAATAGGCCGACTTTGACCTATTTCCGAGGAGCCAAATTTGAAAAATGGCTTCAGGATTTGGGAAGTGTAAGGAGATTGTGGGAATACAAGATAAAATAAATGAGAAATCAAGCATAAATGCATATGGACCTTGGAAATCACTAAACTGGGGCCCAATAGGTCCTAGAGTTTCCAAATAAATGGGTGATAGATTTTTCGGATAGTACAAACACTATTGAGTTTTCATGTACCAGTGATTTCCCTTGAAAAAAAATGTTGGAAGCCCACCATAGAGCCAAAATATTAATAGAGGTCTTCATGAAAACCAGATGGCTTCATAATCTTTTTTTTTTTCACCACAATAGTTCATACAATCTTAACAACTAAGAAAGAAATAACGAGGAAATGAAAATCAAAGCCATGTCATGTTGGTCTCTCATAAGAAGAATCAAATGAAAGCATTTCATTAAGAGGGTTTACTAAGCCACATGTCACCAAAGGCCTCACAATTTGCTTAGTACAAATCTAAATCAGACCAAATCAAACCTAAACACTTAAAACTCAACTCACTGATTCACTCGATAGCACTGAATACAATAATAACTGATTCACCAAATAAATTAATAACTTAAACAACCATACATCTCATAATATGCAAATCAATCATTCAAACTCAGTAATCACAAATTTAACTCAGTTGACACCATATTTAATGAGGAAACCCATTATGGGAAAAAGCTCTGTGGGAATTGTGACCCACAATAAAAATGTACCTTCTAAAGTATGCTCGGTTAAGAACTTATCTTGTAAAGATTACAAACACATTTTCTAAATGTGACACTGTTAAGGGATTTCCCTCAGATCGGTTAAGATCTTCACCCTGTTAGGAGTGGCCTTTCTAGAGGACTTTAAACACTCTTTTGGAATGTCACCTTCGTCTAGGATTTACAAGTAAGACTATTAAATCCACTCGGTTAAGAGATTTTCTCTGTTACAAATGCTAATAAGCAACAATAAAAAATTGATCTGTAAATATAGCAACTAACTTTTTCTTGTGTTAGATCCTTAATGCTCACATGAATACTGGCATCACATACTCCATTTGTCTCTATTTTAGACTATAGATTCTTCTCTTTCTTCTTCTCTATTTTTCTCGGTAACTCTGTTCCTTAGCTTCTTCTGCTTCTTGATTCAATTCACTAGCATCATAATCTCTGTTAATTTCTCATCATTTATATGGACATAATTTTGCCTCTTAATCTCCTTTCTTAGGTTTTCCATCATTTGCACTCAGTCATTCGATCATCTTCTTCATAAATCTTAACTCGGTAAACCGTTTAAATTTTACCTCGTAACTTGAACTTTTCTCAGAATTCACATAATCAGGTTTAATAGCTTGATCTTCACCTTAGATATTCTCATTGATTTTTCTCACTCGTAGATCTTCTTAAAAACTTCTTTTAATTCTTATCTCCATCCAAATCATCATATCCTTGTATTAAATTTGATCTTATCATCATTTACAATCAATATCTTGTACTCGATAATTTGCTTTGCAACTCGGTATCTAACTTCGTTCATTTCTCGATGCTCAATGCTTGGTAACTAAAAACCCATTAACACAACTTTATACCGATTGACTTGGTCTAGCTCGGTATAATAACTGTTTTCAGTCATAACCTAACTCTTTGTAATTTCTAACTTAATCAATCAAGTGTACCCACTTGATAATATCAAATATATAGGCCAAATTTGATCTCAGGTTGAAATATTCCTAGGGTTCTGCAACTTTCACAGACTGAAGATATAGGTCTTAGGATCCCATATCCATAACAGTTTCAGGTTCTCACAGTTTTCTGACAGTTTTTTCCAGATCTGAAGCTCACTTGTCCTCTTCTAACCCTTAAGGTGAGCACATCATCCTCATTTCCTTCTAGAATTTACTTTAATACATTCAATTTGATACTTTACATTCCATATACATACATTTCTTTTCGTACATGGAATACCATATAAATCCCTCCTTTAGCTATATCTTGCATTTGTACCCCTTCATCCTTTTGGGTTGTGCAAATCAGATTTGGCCTAAGGATTGGATTTTGCTCTTCCAATGTATATGGGAAGTGGGGATCTTCCCTTGATAACCATTTCCCATATCATAGTGTCCTATTTTTAGTAATACTAGGTCACCAAAAATCAACATTTTCAATTATTTATACTAAAAAAATGATACGTGACATTTTCTATGTAGATTCAATTTATACTTTTTTTAAAAACTTTTAAAGAGTTGTTTCATTTTTACTTTTTTTTTTTTAAAAATCATTGTAATTTTTTCTCTTATTTTTCAAGGAGTGACAATATATAGTATCATGTGATTCCAATTTAGTGACAATTTATAGCATCATGTAATTCCAACTAAGTATAAATATTTCTCACATTTTTTGGAAATAGATAATTGACTCTATTATCTGGGGGGGAACATATATTTTTTGGTAATTTTTATTAAATATTATATTTATTATTAATTGTTTAATTGATACTAACAAAAAGTTATACATATTTCATTTATCACTTTTTAAAATGCGTATATTGTTTTTTTCTTTTCTCATTGAAACAAATACATCTATGTGGAGGGTAATGCATATTCTTTGAGATTTTTCTAACCAATCTTTTTATTTTTCTTTGTAGAAAGCTAAATTTGAGAGCTATGTATTTGTTAAATACCATTTTCAAATGATTTAATTTTGCCTCCTAGAGGCGAAGAAAATTTATTATTATTATTTTGATAGGAGTAGAGGAGAATTTGCCAAGGGCTTGATTTAAGATTGAAGGTTTCTATCCAGGGGAGTTTATCTAACCCCCTTAGAATTCATTTAGGATTAGTCATTATTTTTAAAAATGTCAATTTAGGAAAAAAAATAGGATGAACCACAGGTGGAATAAGGATTTATACTTTCACCTTAGTCAAAATTTATTGGTTACTCTCTTAAATTCACTAAAATAGGTATAAGATGTATCTAATATTGATATTCGAAAGCCACTTGATGTGGCTTTCATTCCGTCAAGCAAAGGTCAGGTCATATTTGAGCAATGTTGATAAATATATTTTGTGAGGGATTAAGATAACTCTTTTACAATATATTTATACAATCTATAAGGATGTGATGGATAGTTAGAAGTGGTATGTTGATCCCTTGTTCCATTACGCCTCCAACAAGGGATACAAGTGGATTTCACTACATTTTCCTTTGGTTTAGAAATTGAAGAGACAATGATCCCTTCAATCTCCATCTTCTTTTTGAGATTACACTTTAAACAATCTATGAAGTGATCATGGATCCTAAAATTATTCATCCTCTTTATATCCTAATGTTGAATCCCCTTATCATAGCCAAAATCATGGTCATTATTTCTCTACTTGATGCTACCCACATATAATTATTGTAAGTGGTCTTCCTCACCACCAATTATGTAAATGATAGGTTAGTTGCAATCAACAACATGATAAGCTTGTTAGAATTAATAATCTTTTCTTGGTGTATTATTTAAATTAAGATAAACTAAGGTACCCTAAATTGTATTTTATCCCCTAGTCCAAGTGGGAGGACATGTCACATTTTTGTAATTCCTTTAATAAAGAAATTAAATATTCCTCCTTAAGAGGATTCTCACTTGGCACACACTTAATGTGAATGTGGTATTCATAGAACATAGGAGTTACATGAAAACTCCATCACTCATCTCTATTTAAGAGATGCCTCTACACACACTTCTCAAAAATCTTCTCACAATTTTCTCACTTCTCCTCACATTCTCAACTCTTTCTCTCAATGTTGTAATGAGATTATTGCTCACATTCTCTCTCTTTCTCTAGGATTTTTTGCCTCATTCATATTATATTCACAAGG